>ML247172.1:3646-45830 GCA_005239495.1 Nicotiana undulata | reverse complement strand
GTGTTCCAACTTCTACTGTTGCGGAATAATAAATGCAGTAAAGTAAAAACACAGAGATTTTTACGTGGAAAACACCTGGCTCAAAAGGTGAAAAAACCACGACCTACTCCTCAGCAGGATTTTCCCAAACTCTTCACTACAACTCTGAGCCAAACAACATTTACAAAATAAACCCTTTTGTAAACCTAGGACTAACTCTAATCCCTTTGTAGCAACCTAGCTTCTAGATAATTGCGACAAGCTTCAAGTTAACTCTAACTTGAACAGTGTGTACCTATTACAATTGCTTCTAATAAAGCTAAAAGATACAATATTAAATCACCTACTACAACCAACTAGACTCGAAAGACAAACAGATGGAACTGGTCCTTCTAGCTGGTCAGTAGCCTTTGTGTCGCACAAGGATTCTTCTTGCAAAATAGCTCTGGGAATTTTTCTTTCAATTCTTGTTTCACTTCTGCCTTTGTGCGATCAGAATTCAGCAAGAATGCTTCAACGTTATATAGCGCCAGTAGTTGAGATGTTCTTGTTTAGTTCTAACGCAACTCTTCCTTGGTGGAAGAGTTTGTGTTTATCTCAACTTCTTCCCTTTGTTACTGTCCTTGCTGAACTCGAACTCTAACCTATTATCAATTTGCAACCTTTTCGCATTAGGAGACAACCTCTTGGTTCATTGATAATTCACAATCACGTTTATCTCCTGTACATAGACGGTTCATGTGCCAATGGGACTGTTCAAGTATGTTTGCCCTGATGGACCTGGTTCAACTAGGTAGACATTTGTCAATCTTCAAAACCATGCAGTGAGTTGGGCCATCATTGAGAATTCACCATGTTCCCCAGGTGGGTGCCTGCAATCACAACAAAATAGACAAAACAAAGAAAATTTTCTGCCCCAGTTTGTACGAGGAACATTTGTGAGTGTTAGTTGAATCCCATTTCTAGGTGGGTCCAGAAAACTTAAATCAAATCCTATTATCCAGGAAAGTCCTGAAAACTTAAAACCTAAATCCCATTATCCAGGAGGATCCTGAAAACTTGAAACCAAATCCCATTATCCGGGAGGGTCCTGAAAACTTGAAAACTAAATCCCATTATCCAGGAGGGTCCTGAAAACTTAAAACCTAAATACCATTATCCAGGAGGGTCCTGATAACTTAAAAACTAAATCCCATTATCCAGGAGGGTCCTGACAACTTAAAACCTAAATCCCATTATCCAGGAGGGTCCTGAGAACTTGAAAACTAAATCCCATTATCCAGGAGGGTCCTGACAACTTAAAACCTAAATCCCATTATCCAGGAGGGTCCTGAGAACTTGAAAACTAAATCCCATTATCCAGGAGAGTCTTGAAAACTTAAAATGGACTTACCTGAGCCATGATCTCTTTATGGAAGATCCATGCTGAAAGAACAAAATTCCTTGACCTTGAACCATACTTTCCTTGTGGAGGGTCCCTGCAAATCGAACAAATTTTCTTGCCTCTAAAAGGTTCAAGCTTCCAAGCATTGATTTGGACATAGTCTTCGTCCCTGTTTCAAACAAATAAAACTTGTGAGTTTAAAACATGGTGGTTGGTTTGTGACCTTGACCTTGAGAGCTATTGCTCCTTCACTTGCCATGATAACTTTGATTTCCACTGGGAAGACCTTGCTTGTTATTGGTTAACCACTTCCTCTGTCAACCCTTATCAATGAAAACTCCTCTGATCCGTTCAAGCCAAATACCTTAGGCCCGATGTATTGCTCATGAATTGATATTTACCGAACCTTTTCATTTTACATGAATCCCAAAGCACGTCGGTTGTAATCAAATCAATGCGCATATTGTTTCTGACTTGTGCTGCTTTTATGTGCTAGCCAGATTCCGTTCTGTGCAATTGGAAAGTTGGTAGAAAATTTTGAAGTCATTTCTCACTTGTTCTGACCAAACGGACTCAAAAAGAGGATTTGAACAAAGCAATAGGAACAAAGTAAGGGACAATTAAAAGAGATGATATCAAACAAGAAAACTACAAAGTAGAAACTTATCAGATGTGGATACCAACTCTAATGACCATGACATGCATTTTTGGATTAATGACCTAATCTGTCAAGAAAGTCTAATGTTCAACTCTTGTTATACCTCTATGCCGTGAAGCTGGGCTTCAATGCTCCGATTATCCTATCTGATTCACGATCCTTATTCGACTTGTAGTTCCCAAAAGGGTTTTCACCATAAAGCCTCTCTCATTTTTCTCTTTCTCCCAACTCACCGCCGCCTTATGGTGCCCGTGAGTGTTTTCACCAATAAGACTCTCTCATTTTTGTTCTTTTCTTCTTATTTTCTCCGATTCTGCAAAATGGCAAGGCATTAACCATTGTAAAAGTATCATATGTTCCTGGCATGTCTAACTTGGCACTCTCAAAGATTATCTGGGAGGTCTTTTTTTTGGACTGTAATGTGTCTTTTGGACAGGGTTTGAAAGAAAAGATATCATAAAGGCTCAAAATAGCTAAGACAATAGGGTTAATTTATTTACAACTTTTGGAATCCATTTTAGACTTTGCCCCAGTTTCTAAAATAAGAGTATTTGATTTTGATTTTTTTAAAATGGAATTTCTAAGAAGAACTGCCCACTCAGACTTCGTGGGATTATGAAATATTTTATTTGGTGCGACCGAACCATAAGGCTGCCTACGTATCTGGTGGTGACAAGAATCAGGTCGAAACTAGTTCAAACGACTACTCTTTGTTACAGCTATTTTCATTTTCTTTCTCTCTTTTTTTTTCTTTTTTTTTTGTTGTTTTTTTTTCTTTTCGAAACTTTCTTCTGGAATGAAGTTTTTAAAACAAACCTTATGGGGCATGTTTTTTTTAAATGACTCTAAATTGATTCCAAAAGAGGGGAGGTCAAGAGAATTAGCATAGGCTCAAAAGGGGTACCGAATGGTATAAAGTGTTTGGGTAGCTGAAAGAGGGCCTCCAAATCCCCGAAAATGCCAAGTACAACACATGCAATTTGAGGATGAATAAGGAAGAACATGCACATCATTTCTTTTGCAACTTTGGCATTGATGTCACCGATATGCCTTTCACTTTGCTTTAGTGCCTTGTCAAGTACAGAACTCTCGTTGTGTGATCTCTTCTTAACAATGGATGTGCTATGTCAATTTGTAGCAAACTCTCTTGTCTTTATCTCGTAACTCGAGATACACTTGATGTCACGACCCAAAATCTATTAAGGTCGTGATGGCGCCGGACACCACTGTCAGGCAAGCCAATTATTAAACAATTGAGTTAAATTCTTATTTTTTTTAATATTTTCGAAATCATTACCTTTCACTTTAACACGTAATGACTAAATAAAATCCAGTAAGTAAAAATAACAGTCCGATACTTCATTTTATTAAAATACAACCCAAATAAATCCCAGAACCCGGTGACACAAGTACATGAGCAATTTTTAAGAATTTTACAAACACTACCAAGCTCGTCCGAAATACAATTAGACAAGGAAAATTAAAATAAAATGAATACAATACGAGGGAGACTCTATCAGCTGCGGATCGTCTCCGGATGATGCAACTCGCCTAAGTCTCCAATTCTGCCACATTGCTGTGAAAGTACATGTGCAACAAAATGCACAGAAAGTGTAGTATGAGTACAGAAACAACGTGTACTCAGTAAGTATCCCTCCTAACCTCAGAGAGGTAGTGACGAGAGGTCGAATTAGACACTTGCTAATAGTCAATTAATATTAGGTATAACCACGAAATGAATCAATGCGAAACAAAGTAAGAGTATATATCAATCGAGTATAAATTATACGGTATGATCCCTTCTTCATAATTTATTCAGCTCTCAATTTACAATTTACTTACGTAACCAAAACGTATACATAGATACGGCTTCACCAAAAGGTTATTATACTTCAATTTAAGGAAAACTCTTAGGTACACTGGCTTCTAGCCAAACATTACGCACGATTCAATGGGGGATAGTAAGTACATAGGAAAGGAAATGCCGAGGCGTACGGCCCGATCCAACATAAAAGTAAATGGTGCACTGCCTAGGGTCGAACGGCCCGAACCATAAATGTATCTTTAAATCCGCCGTGGAGTACAGCCCGCTCCCATGAGAGTGTGGTACATAAATCCCGCCGAGGCGAACGGCCCGATCCCATAAGAGTGTGGTAGGAAGATTTACCCTGATCGCGAATCATACATGCGACGCGGTTACATATGAATTATATAGTTACCCCACTCGCGAATCATACCTGTGACTCGGGTATCCGCATATAAATCGGCCCATTTAAGTAGTAAATCCAGAATTTATCAGGGAATATTTAGCCGAAGAAGGATACATTCTCTTTTTACATGGTTAAGAAAATGAAGTTTAACCTACCTAATTATTCATTTACTAAATCAATGAGATTAGACAGTCTCGTATTATCAACAAATTTGCAAGTACAACAATTAAAGCATGCTAGTGGGTCCTAGGCTACCCGAACATAAGCATAATAGTAGCTACGCACGCACTCCCGTCACCTCGTGCGTACGTAGCCCCCACAAATAGAATCACATATTCAATTGGTTCACCTATGGGGACAATTCCCCCTCACAAAGTTAGAAAGGAGACTTACCTCGCTCCGAAATTTCATAGCCGGCTTCCAGGCCCTTCCGACGACTCCAATGGATGCACAACGCCCCAAAACTATCCAAATAACGGTAAACCAATGAAAATATACTCTAATATTCGTAACAGGTTCAAATTATATAATTTTCCAACTTCGCTCAATGAATTGACCAAAATGCCCTCGGGCCCACGTGCTCGGATTTTGAAATTTCTCGAAGATAAACTCTACCCATAGCTTTACTAGTTAAAATATACAATTTACTGAAATATTCATGCTCAATTCGTGGCTAAAATCCAATTTACCAAATTTCTAGGTTTTTTTCAAAATTCCCAATTTTATACAAATTCTCATGCCTAATTCCATGTATAAACCTTGTATTTAACTTAAAACGTGAAAAAATAACTTACCTTGTGATCCTTGACGAAAATCCCCTCTTGAATCTCTTCAAAATCGCCCACTCCAAATGAAATTTTGGGGAAGAAATGAAATTTTCCCGTTTAAAACATAACACTGCCCAGAAAAACCCCCTATGCGATCGCATAGGCCAACTATGCTGCCCCAGTTATCCTCCTGTGCATTCGCATGCCTGCTTCTGCGTTCGCACAGGCCAAGCCTCACAGCTCCAAACGCACCCTTGTGTGATCGCACAACAACCCCTGCGGTCGCATAGGCCAATTCCCTGCAGCCTCAACTTTTCCTTCTGTGAGATTGCATACCTCCAGGTGCGATCACACACGTCAAAACTTCAGCCCTCTAATTTCTTCTCCGCGATAGCACAATTGGGACCGCGATCGCATAACACACAAGTGACACCAAAACACAGCAACAGCAAAACAAAGAAAAATGGTCCGAACTGAAACACACCTGAGGCCCCTGGGACCCCGTCCAAATCACACGACTCAGCCCCAAAACATCCCACGAACTTGCTCGAGGCTTCAAATCACATCAAACAACGCCGAACTCACGAATCGCACTAAAATTCAAACTTTATGAACTTGAAATTTCAAACTTCCACTTCGGATGCCGAAACCCGTCAAATCACCTCCGATTGACCCCAAAATTTGCACACAAGTCATATTCAACATTACGGACCGGCTCCAACTTTCGAAATCGCATTTCGACCCCGATATCAAAATTTTCACTTCTGGTCGGATTCTTCAAAACGTTCAAATTTCTATCTTTAGCCAAATGACTTCAAAATGACCTCCGGACATCCGAATTCACTTCCGATCGCGCTCCCAACCCCAGAATCACCATTCGGAGCTATTCCTAGACTCGGAATCCCAAACGGACATCAATATCACTGAAATATGCTTCAAGCAAAACTTAGGAAATTCCTTCAAAAATGTTGACTTCCACAATATACGCCGAAACGCTCCCGGGTTATCCAAAACCCGATCCGGACATACGCCCAAGTCCGAAATCATCATACAAACCTGCTAGAACCTTCATATCCTGATTCTGAGGTCGTTTACTCCACATTCCAGTCTTAGTCGATTCTCCCAACTTAAGGCTTCCGAAATGAGAATTTTCCTTTCAATTTGACTCCGAACTTCCCGAATTTCAATTCCGGCCATACGCACAAGTCAAAGTACCTAAAATGAAGCTGCTCATGACTCCAAACCGCCGAAGGACACGCTAGCGCTAAAAATGACCGATCGGGTCGTTACATTCTCCCCCACTTAAACTGACGTTCGTCCTTGAACGTGCCAAGAACTTCTCTTGAGTTACCTGAAATCACGGTTTAACACCTCGTGCACCTGCCCGCACTGCCACAACCCAGTTGAGCATGTAAGCTTGATCAAATCTGAAGATATCCCCCCTCCTTTATCCATACAATAAGCTCTGAACTCAGTTCCAACACCGGAAATTCTCTGCCATGCCTGTTTCTAATATATGAACACCGTATCAACTACCACACGAGGCACCAGAACACAACTGCGTACCTTTACTGAATCAGTATCGTACCCCGCATAATCCATCATCTAACCACAATGACTCTCCCTGAACCTTAATAACCAAAATTCTACGAATCTGATGCTCCCAATGCACCCTATAAGACATATACATACATCCTGCTATAATGCTGATGATACCACCACAACGGAGGAGATGTGTAGAAATTCCTAACCAACTGCAGAGTTAACCAAACATTGAAATCTTTTCTCTTGACTTAGATCATCATCTCACTACAAACCAAATAATGGTGATTGTCTTGTAGTCTACTTCACAAAATCTCATTGCACTTTACTCCTGATTCGATAATCTCGTCTCACGCAGTATGAACTGTTCAAATAACCAATCACCCCAGGCATGACCAACAGTCACACACGATGCCACAATGCGCCAATAGGACACAACTCGAACATGATACATAAGAAATGACTCATGAAGGGACTACTCAACTCACGCAACTAATATGAACTTTCCTCAGAAAAATAGGAAGTAAAACACAAGAAAAATAATTATAGAAGCCTTACTCAACATCATACTATTGCAGCGTGCAACCCGATCCAAATAACATACCTGTGGCGGCGTGCCACCCGATCCCATCATAAGATTTACATAAGGAAATATACACAGAGCTGAATTTTCTCACTATTACAAATTACTGAATACCGGTCACAAGCATGCTAAGTGCATAATACCATTCTGGGGAGACTGATAGAGCCTTATGCTACAAAACTCAAGCACCACTGAGGTGAGATATATAATCTGAATCTCAAGAGCCATCCTGCTCACATAACCTCATAACTACGCGGAAATCTCAACACATAAGAAATTATAAAGCCGTTTCACAACTCACACGGCACAATCATAATATACATGAATTTACGAAGGTGGAACAACATTTGATATTCCAACACCCCTCCTCGAGAAGCGCTATAGTGAAATGAACACATCTAACTCACATGAAGCCCATGATCTTGTTTTAATCCATTCACACACTCCAAGTCGGTTCTGCTTGCACTGAACTAGGCTAATAGCTTGACCTGGATCCATAATACCCCAATCCCTCTCATAATACACAAGAACAACCATCATAGCCGGGACAAACACCCCACAATCCCCAATCAACTGAACCGAACGCCTTCCAGGCATAAATTCTCAATTAAGCAATATTGCACTTCCTTATACTTGGTCTAAATCTTCAATCAATCAGGTGACTACATGTCACACTTATACAATCTTCCCGTGGTCACGCTCCCACGACCTACCACCCAAGGTAACAAGTCCGCACATCCATACCACCGACCACACATATGCTGCAAAACACATCAAGAACCCATGACCAGGGTACAAAGCCTCTTTCACCGAATATCGATCTCAGGTGACACTGAAGATACACCAACGTACTCTGAACTTCCAAATCACTTTTTCTTGCTCATCCGAGCTCATGACATCCTTGTTAACGCCGAACCGCAACCCGATTCTTACTTCCAGCTCCACACTTACTACGGCACCCAACATGTCGATATGGAGTAGCATAGGAGTTCCATCATATTTCTTGAACCGCTAATAGGGTGAACACTTCACCACATTGAAACCTTTACTTACCTCAATTCATGTGAACCATAACAACACACAAGTGAATTCTCACAATCACAATACATGCAATTATGTAAGTAGTGGTCTAAACCACCATAAACCTTCCAGGATCCGCCTAAACCTGATAGGCCATATCACTTGAATGCTTCCAAATGAAATCTATTACGACGTCCGACAAGCCCCACACACATCTGCACAAACTATACACATACTCAATCACACCGAAGGAACTGATCACTACCGTACATGTGCCATTTCAACCATGGCTAACCAATCTATCTTCTTTTAATCATCTTTAATTGCCTCAAAGATAATAGTAATTTCCTTCAACTCATAGCAAACTCAACCCTCACTCATCCCGAGTGACCTTGATTCACGAGACCATGCTGCCTAAATCCTGCAACCCGTCTCACACCCTCTTGATAATCTTTCTACAACCCGGAGTTTATTTCTCCCACTCCTCCAATACTATCCTGCTTGCTGAAAATGACATAGAACACTCCAACCATTTTCCTTCTTCTCGGAAATTATACTGCAAAAGCTCGACTCTTAATCATGATGTTGCCTGAAACCCTTAAACGCCGCATTCTTAACCTTTGAATTCACTAGGACCGCTATTGAGAGTCACCCACTCTGACTGGCCCCGAATACAATCAACTCCAAGGCTCTTCTAGCACATAAACACCCTTTTCAATGAAGCACGTAACGGAGTCACTACCCTACAGCTCGGCAATGCCTTAAGCAAAATTCGGAATCTCCCAAAACCTAACCCTGGTCCAATAGAACCAGCTTGCGCACATATTTATCAAATCCCATGCACAATTACCATTCTACTCCTTTCCCTTAGCTGCAATAACTTGCCAGTACGCCGATAATCCGCAACCCCATGAGAACGTAATCCTCCAACCCAACTGTAGGTGGTGGGACTCCCCCACTTAGCCCGAAGATACTCTTGCACCACTCTAGACCCTGTTGATATCCTTTCTTCTTTGTTGACATGACCTTGCTCAACCAATCCGTCCAATTCTTTCGAATTCTCCTGTTAGCATTCCCCAATTACTCAAATTCTCTAGCACCATTCACACATTCTGCCTCCTACCGAATGGCCACTAGGATTCCTCGCAAAAACTTGCCAACCACACAACCGCTAACCTACTCACAGAAGATAACCTACCTGTGGAAATCACCAACTGACACCTTCTAACGACGCCGAAATGCACACTCTCTGCAATATCAATACCCCATCCTAAGCCTGATCTCATTCACCAACTTTACCAGTCCGTTCACTTCCCATGGACATCTACTAAATGCGCTACCATATCCTCTAATTCACCATTATGCCGCCGCCTGACACTCCTCACATGTCTTCCTCCGTCGTATGCTGCCCAATTCAATATCATTCTCTATAGCTCTTAGACCAGCAGATCAACACGACTTCAAATTCTCCGAAGATCATCTTTATCGAGTTGCCTTCATTAGAAATAACTATTCAGTCCCAAACACCATGCACCATGATCTCTAACAACCTTTTCTCCAATACTACTTCACAATACTTTGTTCCAATGCAACCGAAGAGCTATAACATCGGCGAACTTAACACATTCTATTCGATCAAACAACGATACCACAACACAGGTGAATAATCCACCTTGCTCGATAACACCAAGCTTCATTACTTTATTCCCCAGACTTGAACATCCGTAGCCCAACTGCCCTTCCTCCGCCGGAACTAAAATACCGAAATCTTGAAATCGCACTCTGAGAAGACCTCCCTTCAAGCCATTCATCACCCCCAACCTACGGGCAAGCATTCTACCATCATATCAACATTGCGCGATAACCAACGGTAAGCACCTTAACGACCTGAGCATAACCTCAAAGTTCTCAGAATCATAGCTACTGGCTGAAACAACATAGTAATCTTCTTGCAGGGCAACAACAACATCCCCAACCAACCACATGGAAAATATCTCGCACCATCTCTGTAGCACCATTTAAATCCCTCAAATTCTTGATTCTTAGCAAGCGCTTCATGATGCGTAAGATTGAGTAGGAAGAAACATAGGCATAAGCCTTATAGGAATCAAATCGCACGATGAGGAATCAAGAAGGGAAGTACTCCTAATAGCCCTGTAGCCTCTCGAAGATAAGTACAGACGTCTCCGTACCGATCCGCAAGACTCTACTAGACTTGCTCATGACTCGTGAAACCTAAGGGAACCTAGTGCTCTGATACCAAGTTGTCACGACCCAAAATCTATTAAGATCGTGATGGCGCCGGTGTCACGACCCAAATTCCTACTCAGGTCGTGATGGCGTCCAACGCCGGAGTCAGGAAAGCCAACACTAGTTCACTACCAAAGTTACTTCACTTAGTTGGATAATTAAGTACTTGCCAAATTTTAAGTAAAGAAATCATTTAAAGAAAACAGTCAAGTGATGCAACTTGATTAAATGAAACTCAAAAGATCGTTTGCCAACATATACGGTATAGCAAATACTAGGAAAACCAACTACGTGTGCCAAGACCTAGTGTCACAAGTCCACAGGCGACTAGTGGAATATACAAAATAGACAAAATAAATGTACAACTATCTGAAGGGGTAGACAGAAATATCCAAAAATAATAGAAACTCCACAGTGCTGCTGAGGAACGCCAGGAAGAGCAGCTCACCGTGTAGTCTAATCCAGATAGTACCCTCAAGATCGCACTCCAGTATGATAACTAGATGCACCAGCCTCAGGATTTGTACAATTAAGTACAGAAAAGTAGCATGAGTACATATAAACAAATATGTACCCAGTGAGTATCCCGTCTAAACTCGAAGAAGTAGTGATGAGAGGTAGACGTATTACTCACTAAGGTCATTAGCACTAGTATAATTAAATAAATCTGGAGAGGATTAACAATCATGGCAATCAAGTAGACATGGAATATAAAGTATGTGAACTACAATCTACCCGCAAGTGTCAAATAAGACTCTCAGTCAAATACATAGCATATAGAATGCTGAGGCGTACGGCCGAAGCGACGCAAAAATAAATGTGCACTACCGAGGGTCGAACGACACGAACCATAGATGCATCTATTACCCCGCTCGCGAATCGATCATGCGACTCGGTTGACATAAATATAAGGCTACCCCGCTCACGAATCATACATGCGACACGGGTGCTCGTATACATACACAAAATTATTAGGAAATTTAGGAATTTATCATGGATTACACTTGAAATCAGAGATTTAAGCATTTAAAATTACACATAACTTCCTAATATCCTCATGTCAATTTCAAATATAATAAGAAACTAGGAACACATGTAAAGATACAGGTAAGGCACATAAAGGCATGCTTGTGAAATCCAAAATTCTACCCGACATAACATAGTAGTAGCTACGCACGGACTCTCGTCACATTGCGCGTGCGTAGCCCCCGCAAATAAGGATAATTCAATCATTTACATTTACCTATGGGGATAATTCTCTCTTACAAGGTTGGAAAGGAGACTCACCTCGTGTCGAACCTACTTCCCGAAACTCCAAACTTTACACACGAGGACTCGAAACTAGTCAAATGTTATATAAATACATTAATATACACTCAAAAGTATGGAATTCTCTTATTAGTTAGCTAATTCATCATTCTTGAAGAAATCCCAAAATACACCCCCGGGCCCACATGCTCGGATTTCGGAAATGTTCGAAGAAAACACTCACCCATAACCTAAGGATCATTAATAAATAGTTTTTGTATGGTTTCATGGTAGATAAGTGGTGAAATTCTCTAAAGTTCATCAACCCTAGATTTCCACTCTAACCCCTTTGATTTGCACTAATTGGGTGTTAATCTACCTAAGATTTGATGTAATAAACCAACATTTGAATGGAAATTACTTACCTCTTAGTAGTTAGGCCGAATACCCTCTTGTGAGCTCTCAAAATCGCCTATGGTGAAGAAGAAACGGTGAAAAAAATGGTTAAGTCCCGTATTAAATGAGCTCACTGCCTTCAGTGATCTCGCACCTGCAGCTCGAGGACCGCACCTGCGGTTTCGCACCTGCGAGCCAAGGCTCGTACCTGCAAAAGTTGGCAAGGAGGCTGGGGATCGCACCTGCGGAGGGATTTCCGCACCAGCGGATTCACTCCTGTGGAGAAAGGTCCGCACCTGTAGATTTGGACCATCTTCCCTGGGGCCTCACCTGCGAGGCCTTTACCGCAGAGGCGGTCTCGCACTTGCGATCTGGGAAACCGCACCTGCGGTCACACCAGACTTGGTGCACCAGCAGCTGAAGCTGCTGGTGTTTGGCCCCGTTTGGTGTCCGGGAGGCACCTGGGCCCACCCGAGCCCCCGTGCAATTGTACCAACAAGTCCTAAACCATATTACAAACTCGCTCGAGCCTTCGGAACGCCCAAAATAACGCTAAAACTCAAAATCACACCTCAAACCCCTAGAATCAAACTTAAGAAAATTCAAGTTCTTGAATTCGGTTTTAATGCGCCGAACCGACCTATACTACTCGAGATGACACCAAATTTTGCAGGCTAGTCATAAATGACATAGCGGAACTATTCCCGGTCTCGGAATTCTGTTCGGACCTCGGTAACATAAAAACGCGTTCTAAACCAAATTATGATCTTAAGGTAACTCTATTTTCGCTATTTGGCGTCGCAACGCTCCCGGGTCATCTAAAACCCATTCCGGACACATGCACAAGTCTGAAAGCATCATACGAATCTACTGGAACAATCAAAACTCAATTCCGAGGTCGTTTACTCAAAATGTTGACCGAAGCCAAACTTGGCCTTAAAAGGCCAACCTTAAGGAACTAAGTGTTCCTATACTGCTCTAAACACTTCTGAATCCCGGACCACCCGTCCCCGCAAGTCATAAATCACAATAAGCCGCTGCGGGAAGTTCCATTTAGGGGAACGGGGTTCTAATATGCAAAATGACCGGACGGGTCGTTACAACTGGACACCACTGTCAGTCAAGCCAATTATTAAACAATTGAGTTAAATTCCTGTTTTTTTAAATATTTTCTAAATCATTACCTTTCACTTTAACACGTAATGACTAAATAAAATCCAGTAAGTAAAAATAACAGTCTGATACTTTATTTTATTAAAATACAACCCAAATATATCCCAGAACCCGGTGACACAAGTACATGAGCAATTTCTAAGAATTTTACAAACACTACCAAGCTCGTCCGAAATACAATTGGACAAGGAAAATTAAAATAAAATGAATACAATATGAGGGAGACTCTGTCAGCTGTGGATCGTCTCCGGATGATGCAGCTCGCCTAAGTCTCCAATCCATCCACATTGATGTGAAAGTACCTGTGCAACAAAATGCGCAGCAAGTGTAGTATGAGTACAAAAACAACGTCTACTCAGTACGTATCCCGCCTAACCTCAGAGTGGTAGTGACGAGAGGTCGAATTAGACACTTTCTAGTAGTCAATTAATATCAGGTATAACCACGAAATGAATCAATGCGAAACAAAGTAGGAGTATATATCAATCGAGTATAAATGATCCGGTACGATCCCTTTTTCATAATTTATTCAGCTCTCAATTTACAACTCGATGCCAGCATAATCGGATGCCGACATAACTCGATGCCAACCTAGGATATCCCAGTCCTTAGTTGATGCCAACATAGGGCCTCCAATACCTAGTTGATGCCAGCATAACCTGATGCCGACATAACTCGAAGCCAACGTAGGATATTACATTCCTTAGTTGATGCCAACATAGGGTCTCCACTCCCTAGTTGATGCCGGCATAACCCCGTAATCTCTTTGCCCCCAGGAAACAACATAACCTATTGACCTTTCCAAACACCAGCATAACCTGGTGATCTTTTTAACAACAGCATAACCTGTTGATCATCTCCTAAAACTGGCATAACCCAGTGATCTCCTTTTCCCCCAGGCAGCAGCATAACCTAGTGATCTTTCTGAAAATAGCATAACATGTTGATCATCTCCTGATACTAGCATAACCTAGTAATCTCTTTCCCCCCAGGCAACAACATAACCTGTTGACCTTTCCAGACACCTGCATAACCTGGTGATCTTTCTGACAACAGCATAACCTGTTGATCATCTCCTGATACTGGCATAACCCAGTAATCTCTTTGCCCCCAGGCAACAGCATTACCTGTTGACCGTTCCAGACACCAGCATAACCTGGTGATATTTCTGACAACAGCATAACATGTTGATCATCTCCTAACACTGGCATAACCCAGTGATCTCCTTTTCCCCCAGGCAGCAGCATAACCTGTTGACCCTTCCAGACACTGGCATAACCTGGTGATCTTTCTGACAACAGCATAACCTGTTGATCATCTCCTGATACTGGAATAACCTAGTAACCTATTTTCCCCAGGTAACATCATAACCTGTTGACCTTCTAGACACCGGCATAACCTGGTGATCGTTTCCTGACAACAGCACAACCTGTTGATCATTTCCTGACATTGGCATAACCCAGTGATCTCTTTTCCGGCAACAGCATAACCTGTTGACCTTTCCAGACACCAGCATAACCTGTTGACCTTTACAGACACCAGCATAACCTGGTGATCCCTTTATTGACAGCGGCATAACCCGTTGATCCTCCCCCCTAGACACCGACATAACCCGGTGATCTTTTCTTGACGACAGCATAACCTGTCGATCTTTTCCAACATAGGGTCTCCAATCCCTAGTTGATTTTACTTTTTAAGGCATGTGTTATCTACTCCCTAGTCTATAATAACTCTGGGTGCACTGTTCCCGGCTTTTCACCGCTTTCAATAATAAAGTAGTATACATTTCCTTATAATAACTCACAAAATTTTCCTAGTGAAAACTGTGGCAGAAAATTTCGTTCGTTTGCTTTTTGATTTTCCAGATTGCATTTTTAGGACTATGGATTCGAAACGACCAAAAGAAGACGTCTCAGTTCAGAATAAAGAAAATAAGAAAAGAGAAGACCAAACCCAAGGTGCAGAAGCGGAAATGATGTAGACAGCTCAAGACAGATCGAAGTCATAAGCTATGCATGCCCTTTCTTGATCCGAAAACGATGAAGAAGATTGAACCAGCACATACAGCTAACAAGCATCAAGATTCAGATCAGAGTCTGCGTGAAGAGAGAACCAAGACTCAAGATCAAGCTTCAGAAGACTTGTAGATAGGAATTTTATAACTCGTAGCTGATAGGCTAGTTTAGTCCTTTTCATTTTGGTTTTGGTGTAATAAGGAGCTCAGCAAGAAGCAAGCAGTAAGCAGCAGCAACATCAGTGAAATCACAGCTTCCCGGTAGTCCCAGCTACCAAAACTTCCATAACTACACTGACCTGATTCCTTTATAGCCAAGGATATGTAGGCAACCTCCGAAGCAAGGTTCGGTCAAACCTTTTTCAAAATGCTTCCAAATGGAGTACCAAACGGGCAAAAATTACTCGTGGTTGCTCACTTTATCTTTGCCCGAAAACTCTTCATGTTCTCGAGCAAAGAGGGGCAGCTGTGAACACCCAATTTTTGCCCCGCATGGAAATTACTCCTAAAGATAATCAAAAATAATTTTTAATGAATTTAATGAACTTTTCTTTATTTAGTTGCATGTCATGCATTTTTAATACTTTAAAATTATAGAAAGATCATAAAAATTGTCACATTTTTTATTTCATATCATCTTAGGTTTAATTTGCGTTTTTAAGTATTAATCACTTTTTAATTGATAGATTAATATATAAAAATCATAAAAAATACACATAATCTTACTTAATTTTATTTTTACATCTTTAGGTCCAATTAATTAGTCTAAATTTGGAATCCACAAACTAATTAGCTTAAGTAATTATTTCAAATAAGGGGTTTAATCTTGCAAACTAATTTCTAAGTGTTATATTAATTAAAATGGCTAACGTTGCAAAAGAAAGAAAAGAAAAAGGAATCCAAAATCGGACTGGGCCAATTTTCATGGCTCAATTTCCTCTTAATCCACCCAAACATATCTCTACACTACCCAAAACGACCCAGTCCGGCCCAATACACTTCCCTCTCACTTAAATGCCCCAAGACCTAATTGCTAAGGGGATCCCTGCTCTCTATCATGGAGCGCTGTGACCCCCCCCCCTTCTTCTTCCTTATTCTCACCCAAAAACGGTCCGGAGGAGACACAAAGAAAGAGATCAGACTCCCCTCCTTCCAAAATGACTGAACGGTCCGTTTCCCCTCCCCTGTCTTCTTCCTCTCCATCCCTTCCTCACCCCTGACTTAAGAACCCAAAACCAAAACAAATTTCATCCTTCATACGTCCTCCTCTTCAAGAATCAAGCAGCCACCGAATCTTTCTCTGGGCGACACACCACCAAAGAAAAATGGACAAAAATTAGACCCCTCTCTTCGTCCAACACCGGAATCCGGCGAGGCAGTAGCCGCCGGGTTGCTGCTATCGCCCTCGTTCACATCCCCCTTAACCCTCTTTCGTTGCGACGAAATTCGTTGGAAGCCAGCAAAATCGTAGCTCCCATCTTGTTCATTAATGGGTTTCAAATTTAACAAGATCTGGGCGGTTTTGTTCTTGATCGTTCATCCTCGTTCCTTTACTCACTGCTACAAGCGGATGCGGGTGAAGAAAACTCTAAATCAGTTGCCGGATCGAGCTATTTCCGGACAGAAGTCGAGTCCGACTTTACTGTGTTGTTGGTGTGTTCGTTGACTTCTTGCTTAGCTGAGTTCCATTCCTCATTTCAGGCCTCTATTTGTTCATCTTCAGTTGTTTTCATGCTATTAGGTATGTTATTTTCATTAACAATCCTTTTTTGAATGTAAACATGAAGATTTGAAGTGAGTGTGTGCTTTTATTGAATTGGTTGTGTGGAATTCGAACTGTTTTGATTCTTATAAAAAAATAGTCAATTAGAGAGTGGAGGTGTACCTGCTGTGATTATTGTTTCTATTTACTCATGTATGTCAGATTTGTTAGGAGAACTGAAATATCTTAGGTGAAGCTCGCTTCTACGCTTCTTTTACAATTAGTAATTGGAATATCTTATTCTTTATTATTTTCAATAAAAGATGTTGAAACGTTTGAGTTGGATATGAAAATTTTCTTATGAGAAGGATTGCTTATTCTCACCGGTTTGTTGGTTAGAACGTTAGCCGATTTAAGTATGCTTCAATTCAGAATTAGTTGTATATTCTTATTTTGTTGAATTCAGTGCTTAGAATTTAGTATACATTATATGATTAGTGGTTTTACTTGGTATTGTTTTGATGATCTCTGATTTCCATGTAAAGAGTGAAAAGCTGGAAAGGAGAAAACTAGTTCATGAGAAAAGCTTAAAATAGTTTTTCTTTCCTTGCTGTATAAAATATTTTAATTAAGTGGAAACTCATTAATCAACAATTCACTCTAATTCAGAGCTTCACCAAACCTTAGAAAAGTAATTAACTCAAGATCAATGTTAATTTTTCTTTAGGCGCAAATAACAACTCATCGTGGCTATGGGTACGGTTCCCGTGGTATGGTCACGATACGTAAGTCTCATTCGGGTGTACATTTCATGTGACCCGACAACAACTTCAAACAATGATTAAAATAAACATGTTGAAAATCGCGGGTGCATTTCATGTGACGCGATTTGCAACGTGTACAAAAACGACAAGTGCACGCCATCGTGACTTGTTTCAAGATAAATCCATAAATCTCAAAAGCGGTAAAAAATTAAAGAGGTTTAAATGCATAATAGGCTAAAATATGTAAAAATCAAATAATTTAGGCCAAATGTTAATAGTTAAGCGACCGTGCTAGAACCACAGATCTCGGGAATTCCTAACATCTTCTCCCGAGTTAACAGAATTCCTTACTCGGATTTCTGGTCGCAGACAAATCAAAAAAGAGTCAAATTTCCTCGGTTTGGGATTTTCAAAACAAAACGGTGTCCCAGAACATCGTCAAAAATCCGAGTGGCGACTCTGAAATAATAATAAATCCCAAAACCAAACAATGTCACTTAAAGTGGAAAAACTCCCTTACTACTCCCTTCATTAATCCGAGGGTGGTGAAAAGGAGGTGTGACACTCTGAAATCTCTAGAAAATCTAACTCTCTTGTCCTGCTGACCCTGCTCTCTGGCCCTCGATCGATAACCCTCAATCCGACGAGCTATCTCGACCACAAGCTGATAGGGAGTACCCATCTCCACCTCTCGGGCCATGTTGTCCCTAATATCTGAGTGCATTCCAGCTACAAAGCTACGTACTCTCTCAGCATCAGTAGGAAGAATCATGAGGGCATGACAGGACAACTCTGAAAAACCTGGCCTCGTAATCTGTCACTGACATCTACCCCTGCTCCAGCTGCTCAAACTGATACCGCAACTCTTCCCTCTCTGAGGGTGGAATATACATGTCCAGGAACAGTTGAGTTAACTGCTCCCATGTGAGAGGAAGGGAACCTGCTGGCCTACCAAGGATAAATGACTACCACCATCTGCGGGCCCTGCCCTCTAGCTTGAAAGTAGTGAAATCAACTCCATGGGACTCCAAAATCCTCATGTTGTGCAGTCTGTCCCTGCACCTATCAATAAAGTCCTGGGCGTCCTCACCCCTCTCACCTTCGAATATCGAAGGGTGCAATCGAGTCCATCTGTCAAGTAACTTCTACGGATCGCCGTCCGCAGCTGGTCCAAGCTCAGGTGGTGCTGCTGCTGACTGTGCTCCACCCACAGGCAGAGTGCCCGGAGTCTGATATACTGCCGCTGCATGACCTGCGGCCTGGGCGGTAGGGGTCTGAACTCCCCCTTCCGCCTGAGATGTGGCAGGATCCGCTGGAAATAAACCAGTCTGGGTCATAGTGTCCATGAACCGCATCATACGACCCATAACCTCCTGGAAGCCTGGTGCAGTCATGAAATCCATCGGAGCTGGATCTGCTGGGGGCACCTCACCCTGCTCCTCAGTAATGGGATCCTCTGCTAGATCCGTTGGGGGTGCTACTGGAACAACTCTGGGATGCCCTCGTCCCCTACCGCGGGTCGGTTCCCTCCCCCGGCCTCTGCCACGGCCTCGGGCGGCGGGGGTAGCGGCATCTCCCGGGTCAGGAACGTTAGCTGCACGAGTCCTCACCATCTGTGAGAGAATAGAAGAACGATATTTAGTAAACCATCGACTACACGATAGAATATGAATAAAGAGAGGTTTCCTAACACCTTATAGCCTCCCGAAGATAAATAGAGACGTCTCCGTATCGATCCGCAAGGTTCTATTAGGTTTGCCTGTGACTGGTGAGACCTACGTGAACCTAGAGCTCTGATACCATGTTGTCACGACCCAAATTCCTACTCAGATCGTGATGGCGCCCAACACCGGAGTCAGGCAAGCCAACACTAGTTCACTACCGAAGTTACTTCACTTAGTTGGATAATTAAGTACTTGCCAAATTTTAAGTTAGGAAATCATTTAAAGAAAACAGTCAAGTGATGCAACTTGATTAAATGAAACTCAAATGATCGTCTTCCAACATATACGGTATAGCAAATACTAGGAAAACCAACTACGTGTGCCAAGACCTAGTGTGACAAGTCCATAGGCGATTAGTGGAATATACAAAGTAGACGAAATAAATGTACAAATGTCTGAAGGGGAAGACAGAAATATCCAAAAATAATAGAAACTCCACAGTGCTGCTGAGGAACGCCAGGAAGAGCAGCTCACCGTGTAGTCTAATCCAGATAGTACCCTCAAGATCGCGTTGGGGTATGATAACCAGATGCACCAGCCTCAGGACTTGTACAATTTAGTACAGAAGCGTAGCATGAGTACATATAAACAAATATGTACCCAGTGAGTATCCCGTCTAAACTCGAAGAAGTTGTGACGAGAGGTAGACGTATTACTCATTAGGGTCATTAGCACCAATATAATTAAATAAATCTCGACAGGTTTAATAGTCATGGGAATCTAGTAGACATGGAATATCAAGTATGTGAACTACAATCTACCCGCAAGTGTCAAATAATAATATCAATAAAAGTCTCAAGTCCCCTTCCACAAAGAACAATTTATTTGATAATAACAATAAGACTCTCAGTCAAATACATAGCATATAGAATGTCGAGGCGTACGGCCGAAGAGACGCAAAAATAAATGTGCATTGCCGAGGGTCGAACGGAATTAACCATAGATGCATCTATTACCCCGCTCGCAAATCGATCATGCGACGCGGTTGACATAAATATAAGGCTACCCCGCTCACAAATCATACATGCGACACGGGTGCTCGTATACATACACAAAATTATCAAGAAATTCTAGAATTTATCATGGATTATACTTGAAATAAGAGATTTAAGCATTTAATATTACACATAACTTCCTAATATCCTCATGTCAATTTCAAAGATAATAATCAACTAGGAACACATGTAAAGATACAGGTAAGGCACATAAAGTCATGCTTTTGCAATCCTAAATTCTACCCGACATAACATAGTAGTAGCTACGCACGGACTCTCGTCACTTTGCGCGTGCGTAGCCCATGCAAATAAGGATAATTCAATCATTTACATTTACCTATGGGGACAATTCCCACTTACAAGGTGGGAAAGGAGACTCACCTCATGCCGAACCTACTTCCCGAACCAAGAACTCCCCCGAAACTCCAAACTTTACACCCGAGGACTCGAAACTAGTCAAATGTTATATAAATATGTTAATATACACTCAAAAGTATGGAATTCTCTTACTAGTTAGCTAATTCATCATTCTTGAAGAAATCCCAAAATACACCCCCGGGCCCACATACTCGGATTTCAGAAATATTCGAAGAAAACACTCACCCATAACCTAAGGATCAGTAATATATAGTTTTTGTATGGTTTCATGGTAGATAAGTGGTGAAATTCTCTAAAGTTCATTAACCCTAGATTTCCACTCTAACCCCTTTGATTTGCACTAATTGGGTGTTAATCTACCTAAGATTTGATGTAATAAACAAACATTTAAATGGAAATTACTTACCTCTTAGTAGTTAGGCCGAATACCCTCTTGTGAGCTCTCAAAATTGCATATGGTGAAGAAGAAATGGTGAAAAAAATGGTTAAGTACCGTATTAAATGAGCTCACTACCTTCAGTGATCTCGCACCTGCGGCTCGAGGACCGTACCTGCGGTCTCGCACCTGCGAGCCAAGGCTCGCACTTGCGGAAGTTGGCAAGGAAGGTGGGGATCGCACTTGCGGAGGGATTTCCGCACCAGCGGATCCGCTCCTACGGAGAAAGGTCTGCACCTGCGAATTTGGAAAATCTTCCCTGGGGCCGCACCTGCGAGGCCTTGACCACAGGGGCGGTCTCGCACTTGCGATCTGGGAAACCGCACCTGCGGTCACACCAGACTTGGTGCACCAGCAGCTGAAGCTGCTGGTGTTTGGCCCCGTTTGGTGTCCGGGAGGCACCAGGGCCCACCCGAGCCCCCGTGCAATTATACCAACAAGTCCTAAATCATATTACGGACTCGCTCGAGCCTTCAGAATGTCCAAAATAACGCTAAAACTCAAAATCACACCTCAAACCCCTAGAATCAAACTTAAGAAAATTCAAGTTCTTGAATTCGGTTTCAATGCGCCGAACCGACCTAAACTAGGAATGACACCAAATTTTGCAGGCAAGTCATAAATGACATAACAGAACTATTCCCGGTCTCGGAATTCCGTTCGGACCTCGGTAGCATAAAAACACGTTCTAAACCAAATTATGAACTTAAGGTAACTCTATTTTTGCTATTTGGCGTCGAAACGCTCCCGGGTCATCTAAAACCCATTCCGGACACACGCACAAGTCCGAAATCATCATATAAAGCTACTGGAACCGTCGAAACTCGATTCCGAGGTCGTTTACTCAAAATGTTGACCAAAGTCAAACTTAGCCTTAAAAGGCCAACCTTAAGGAACTAAGTTTTCCTATACTGCTCTAAACACTTCTGAATCCCGGACCACCCGTCCCCGCAAGTCATAAATCACAATAAGGCGCTGCGGGAAGTTCCATTTTGCGGAACGGGGTCCGAATATGCAAAACGATCGGTCGGGTCGTTACATTCTCCACCTCTTAAACAAACGTTCGTCCTCGAACGGGTCTAAAATCATACCTGAAGTGCTGAATAAGTGTGGATATCTGCTCCGCATGTTCTCCTCGGACTCCCAAGTCTCCTCCTCGACTGGTTGGACCCTCCACTAGACCTTCACAGCAGAAACTCTCTTGGATCTCAACTGGCGATCTTGTCTATCAATAATGGCAACTGGCTCCTCCTCGTAGCCCAACCTCTCTTCCAACTGAATAGTGCTGAAATCAACCGCATGAGAGAAGTCAGCGTGGTATCTCCGGAGCATGTATACATGAAATACTGGATGAACCCCTGATAAATTGGGAGGTAAAGCAAGCTCATAAGCAACCTCATAAGCAACCTCTCCAACTCGCCTCAACACCTCGAAAGGACCTGTAAACCTCGGGCTCAGCTTGCCCTTCTCCCGAACCTCATAACACCCTTCATTGGAGAGACCTTCAACAGTACCTTGTCTCACTCCATAAATGCTACATCACGCACCCGCTGATCCGCGTAACTCTTCTGTCGGGACTGTGCTGTGCGGAGCCTCTCCTGAATTAACTTCACTTTCTCCAAGGCATCTCTCACCAGGTCCGTGCCATATAACTTAGCCTCACCAGGCTCAAACCACCCGGTAGGAGAACATTATCGCCAACCACATAAAGCCTCAAATGGAGCCATCTCGATGTTGGAAGGATAACTATTATTATAAGCAAACTCGGCCAAAGGCAAGAATTGGTCCCACTGACCTCCAAAGTCAATCACATATGCCCTGAGCATGTCCTCCAATATCTGAATTGTACGCTCCGAATGACCATCAGTCTGCGGGTGAAATACTATGCTGAGATCTATCTGGGTACCAATCTCACTATGCAATGCTCTCCAGAAGTGCGAGGTGAACTTAGGACCCCGATCTGATATAATGGACACCGACAGACCGTGTAACTGGACTATCTCCCGTATGTAGATATGGTCTAGCCTCTCAAAAGTATAAGTAGTAGCTACAGGAATGAAATGCGCCGATTTGGTCAATCTATCCACAATGACCCACACCGCGTTAACCTTCCGCAAAGTCCGAGGCAACCCAACCACGAAGTCCATAGCAATGCGCTCCCACTTCCACTCAGGAATGGGCATCTGCTGAAGTAGGCCTCCTGGCCTCTGGTGCTCATACTTAACCTATTGGCAATTAAGACACCTAGCCACATACTCCACAATGTCCCTCTTCATCGGTCTCCACCAGATATGCTTCTTCAAATCACGATACATCTTCGTAACACCGGGATGGACAGAATACCAAGAACTGTGTGCCTCCTTTAGAATCCTCTGCCTCAAGCCATCAACATTAGTAACACACAAACGACCCTGAAGTCTCATAACACCATCCTCGCCAATAGTAACCTCCTTGGCACCACCCTAAACCACTGTCTCCCATACCTCTGCCAAACACGGATCATCATATTGTCGAGTCTTGATCTCCCCCAATAATGAAGACTGAGCAACCAAATGAGCTAGAACTCGACGAGGCTCTGAAAGATCTAATCTCACCAAGCGGTTAGCCAAGGACTGAATGTCCAAGGCTAGAGGTCTCTCCTCCGCTGCAATGTAGGCCAAACTACCCATACTCTCCGCATTCCTACTCAAATCATCTGCTACCAAATTTGCCTTGCCCCGATGATAAAGAATGGTGATGTCATAATCCTTCAGCAACTCAAGCCACCTGCGCTGCCTCAAATTAAGATCCCTCTGCTTGAACATGTGCGTCAAACTGTGGTGTACGGTATAAACCTCAAAAGTTACCCCATACAAGTAATGCCTCCAAATCTTAAGAGCATGAACAATCGCTGCCAACTCCAAATCATGCACCGAATAATTCTTCTCATGAACCTTCAGCTGGCGCGAAGCATAAGTAATCACTCTCCCTTCCTGCATCAACACTCATCCCAAGCCAACGCGTGAAGCGTCGCAATGCACAATAAATCTCAGAACCGGAAGGCAATACTAGAACTGGTGCTGAGGTCAATGTTGCCTCGAGCTTCTGAAAGATCGCCTCATACTCGTCAGACCATCGGAATGGGGCATTCTTCTGAGTCAATCTAGTGAGTGGGCTGCAATGGATGAAAAGCCCTCGACAAATCATCGATAGTAGCCTGCTAGACCTAAGAAACGCTTGATCTCTGTAGCTGAAGTAGGACGCATCCAACTCTGAACTGCCTCAATCTTCTGAGGATCAACCTTGATACCCTCTCCGGATACTACATGCCCCAAAAATGCCACGGAATCCAACCAGAACTCACACTTGGACAACTTAGCGTATCGCTTTTGTTCCCGCAAGGTTTGGAGAACAACTCTCAAATGTTGCTCGTGCTCATCCATGCTACGCGAGTAAATCAAGATGTCATCAATGAAGACAATGACAAAGGAATCAATATACGGCCTGAACACCCTATTCATCAAGTCCATGAATGATGCTGGGGCATTAGTCAATCCAAAGGACATCACTAGGAACTCATAATGGCCATATCTCGTACGAAAAGCAGTCTTCGGAATATCCGAGGCTCGAATCTTCAGCTGGTGATACCCCGATCTCAAATCAATCTTAGAAAACATCCGAGCACCCTGCAATTGGTCAATCAAATCATCAATGCGCGGCAGTGGATACTTGTTCTTAATAGTTACCTTGTTCAACTGGCGGTAATCAATACACATCCGCATAGACCCATCTTTCTTCTTTACAAATAGAACTGGAACACCCCACGGCGATACACTCGGTTTGATAAACCCCTTAGCCAACAACTTCTCAAGCTGCTCCTTCAATTCCTTCGGAGCCCTACGGTACGGGGGAATAGAAATAGGCTGAGTGCCTGGAGCTACATCAATACAGAAATCGATATCACGATCCGGAGGCATGCCCAGAATGTCTGAAGGAAAGACATCAGCAAACTCTCGAACAACTGGCATCGTATCAATCGTCGGAGACTCGGCGGTGGTGTCCCGCACATAAGCAAGGTACGCCAGAAAACCCTTCTCGACCATATGTCGAGCCTTAAGGAAGGAAATAACTCTACTAGCTGCACTAACTGAGGAACCTCTCCACTCCAGCTTAGGCAACTCAGGCATGGACAAAGTAACCGTCTTGGCATTGCAGTCCAAGATTGCATGATAGGGAGATAGAAAATCCATCCCCAAGATAATCTCAAAATCAACCATGTCGAGCAACAAAAGGTCCGCTCTGGTCTCGAACCCACAGAAGGTGATCACACAAGACCGATAGATCTGGTCTACCACCATAGAATCGCCCACAGGAATGGACACATGTATAGGAGAATCCAAGGACTCGCGAGGAACATCCAGAAAATAAGAAAATAAGGCTGACACATATGAATAAGTAAATCCTGGATAAAATAGCATTGATGCCTCCATACCACATACTGAAATAATACTTGTGATCACGGTGTCTGAGGCAACTACATCTTCTCGGGCCGGAATAACATAGAATCTGGCTGGTGTACCTGAAGACTGACCTCTGCTGGACTGGATAGGAGCTAGTTGAGCTCCCCTTGCTTGGCCTCCACCTCTGGGACGGCCTCTACCAACCTGTCCTCCACCTCTGGGTGGACGGGGCGCCGGTGCTGAGTATGTAGGCTGGTAACTCTGCTGAGCAGCCCTGCCCGATACCTGGGACAAGTCCTCCTCACATGGTCTGACTCCCCACACTCATAACACCTCACTGGTGGCATGGCCTGCTACCCTGAAGAAGAACCCTGGATAGCTGGGGGACGGTGAGAACCCTCTGGCATGGCACTGAAGTAAGGACTAGAAGACCCCTGATGACCTGAATACCCGCCGGAGTAACCCTGAATGGCTGGTGGGCGGTAAAAACTCTCCGGCATGGCGCTGAAATAAGGCCTCACTGGAGCACCACAGGGAGGTGGTAGAGGAGCTGAATATGGAGGCCTGCTAGGCTGGCCTCTACTGAACTGACCCCTGCCCCTGCCTGGGGCACCTCTGTGTGAACACCTAATTTTTGCCCCGCATGGAAATTACTCCTAAAGATAATCAAAAATAACTTTTAATGAATTTTATGAACTTTTCTTTATTTAGTTGCATGTCATGCATTTGTAATACTTTAAGATTATAGAAAAATCATAAAAATTATCACATTTTTTATTTCATATCATCTTAGGTTTAATTTGCGTTTTTAGGAATTAATCACTTTTTAATTAATGATTAATATATAAAAATCACAAAACAATACACATAACTTACTTAATTTTATTTTTACATATTTAGGTTCAATTAATTAGTCTAAATTTGGAATCCACAAATTAATTAGCTTAAGTAATTATTTCAAATAAGTGGTTTAATCTTGCAAACTAATTTCTAAGTGTTATATTAATTAGAATGGCTAACGTTGCAAAAGAAAGAAAAGAAAAAGGGAAGCCAAAATCGGACTGGGCCAATTTTCATGGCCCAATTTCCTCTTTATCCGCCCAAACCTATCTCTACACTACCCAAAACGACCCGGTCCGGCCCAATACCCATCCCCCTCACTTAAATGCCCCAAGACCTAATCGCGAAGGGGATCCCTGCTCTCTGTCATTGAGCATCGTGACCCCCCCCCCTTTATTGTCCCTTATACTCACCCAAAAATGGATCGGAGGAGACACAAAGAAAGAGATCAGACTCCCCTCCTTCCAAAATGACCGAACGGGCCGTTTCCCCTCCCCTGTCTTCTTCCTCTCCATCCCTTCCTCACCCCTGACTTAAGAACCTAAACCCAAAGGAAAATTTCATCCTTCATACGTCCTCCTCTTCAAGGATCAAGCAGCCGCCGAATCTTTCTCTGGGCAACACACCACCAAAGAAAAATGGACAAACTTAGACCTCTCTCTTCGTCAAACGCCAGAATTCGGCAAGGCAGTAGCCGCCGGCGGTTGCTGCTATCGCCCTCGTTCACATCCCCCTTACCCCTCTTTCGTTGCGACGAAATTCGCTGGAAGCCAGCAAAATTGCATCTCCTATCTTGTTCATTAATGGTGTTTCAAATTTAACAAGATCTGGGCGGTTTTGTTCCTTTTTTGCCGGTAAATCGTTCATCCTCGTTCCTTTACTCACTGCTACAAGCGGATACGGGTGAAGAAAACTATAAAGCAGTTGCCGGCTCGAGTTGTTTCCGGACGGAAGTCGAGTCCGACTTTACTGTGCTGTTGTTGTGTTCGTTGACTTCTTGCTTAGCTGAGTTCCATTCCTCATTTCAGGCCTCTATTTGTTCATCTTCAATTGTTTTCATGCTATTAGGTATGTTATTTTCATTCACAATCCTTTTTTGAATGTACATATGAAGATTTGAAGTGAGTTTGTGCTTTTGTTGAATTGGTTGTGTGGAATTCGAATTGTTTTGATTCTTATAAAAAAAATAGTCAATTAGAGAGTGGAGGTTTACCTGCTGTGATTGTTGTTTCTATGTACTCATGTATGTCAGATTTGTTAGGAGAACTGAAATATCTTAGGTGAAGCTCGCTTCTACGCTTCTTTTACAATTAGTAATTGGAATATATTATTCTTTATTCTTTTCAATAAAATATGTTGAAACGTTTGAGTTGGATATGAACATTTTCTTATGAGAAGGATTGCTTATTCTCACTGGTTGTTGGTTAGAACGTTAGCCGATTTAACTATACTTCAATTCCGAATTAGTTGTATATTCTTATTTTGTTGAATTCAGTGCTTAGAATTTAGTACACATTATGTGATTAGTGGTTTTACTTGGTATTGTTTTGATGATCTCTGATTTCCATGTAAAGAGTGAAAAGCTGGAAAGGAGAAAACTAGTTCATGAGAAAAGCTTAAAATAGTTTTTCTTTCTCTGTTGTATAAAATATTTTAATTAAGTGGAAACTCATTAATCCACAATTCACTCTAATTCATAGCTTCACCAAATCTTAGGAAAGTAATTAACTCAGGATCAATGTTAATTTTTCTTTAGGCGCAAATAATAACTCATCGTGGCTATGGGTACGGTTCCTGTGGCATTGTCACGATACGTAAGTCTCATTCGGGTGTACATTTCATGTGACCCGACAACAACTTCAAACAATGATTAAAATAAACATGTTGAAAATCGCGGGTGCATTTTATGTGGTGCAGTTTGCAACGTGTACAAAAACGATAAGTGCACACAATCGTGACCTGTTTCAAGATAAGTCCATAAATCTTAAAAGCGGTTAAAAATTAAAGAGTTTTAAATGCATAATAGGCTAAAATATGTAAAAAATCAAATAATTTAGGCCAAATGTTAATAGTTAAGCGACCGTGCTAGAACCACGGAACTCGGGAATGTCTAACACCTTCTCCCGGGTTAACAGAATTCCTTACTCGGATTTCTGGTCGCAGACAAATCAAAACAGTGTCAAATTTGCTCGGTTTGGGATTTTTAAAACAAAAAGGTGTCCCGGAACATCGTCAAAAATTCGGGTGGCGACTCTGAAATAATAATAAATCCCAAAATCGAACAATGTCACTTAAAGTGGAAAAACTCCCTTACTACTTCCTTCATTAATCTGAGGGTGGTGAAAAGGAGGTGTGACAGCTCTGGCGACTCTGCTAGGGATTGGGAGAACCCAGAATCTCTGGTTCAGGGTTCAAGAATTCAAGCTCATACAACTGTTGTATTTTGGCTTTCGTTATCTGATTTTATGTGTTTAAACCTAATGTGCTAATTACCGTTTTTACCGCTTTGATATTATTTGAACTGTATATAAATTGTGTCGAAACCCTTCTTCTCTCTGAGTCTTATAAATCATCTGGGAAGTGTGCACTTCGTGTGACTTCATTTCTTTTAGAGTCATCCAAATTTTAGAACGAGGTACGGACAAGTTGCAAAGCCGGTGAAGCTTCTGTATTCCCGGTACGCTGCCCCGACCTCGGCTCGAGCTGTCCGCTCGGGTAAACCTGGTCTAGATCAAAACCCCAGGATTCAAACTTAGAATGACATAACCTCATGTCGGATCCCTAGTAAGTGCGTTGCTTGCATCACGTGCATTTGACTTAGGGGACTCAACACAGGGGTTGGGTCCGTCTAGGACAGATGAACCTGAAATAAGGGACTATCCTGATGCATCTTACCTGCTATATGTGCATTAGTTTGTTTCAGCTTCCATGTTGACCGACTTCTAGAATAGGAAAGAAAATCAAAAAAAGAAAAAGAAAATCAAACAACAAAGAGTAAGAGGTAGGTATTCGAAATGTGAAACTAAAAAAAAAGAAAGAAAATAAATGAATGTTCTCAAAAGTCATGTTTCCCCAGTTCCGTCAAAATTGACAGAACTACACAGGTCTGATTCTCACCGGATTTGAGATACGTAGGCAAGCCTCATCGGTTCCGGCCCCCAATAATATTAAAAAACTCCAAAAAAAATATTTTCCTTTAATTACTTCTCTAGGAGTATTTTCTTAGGAAATTTCAAACAAATAAAATGTAAAAGAAAAATAAAAGTTTTAAAACCCAAAAATATTTTTCATCCGAAAAAGAAAAAAAAGACAAATCAAAATCCCCAAAAAATCTCGAAAAATATTTTCCTTCTTTCTTCTTTAAAAACGTCTTTCTTTGAGACCCCAAAAATCCAAAAAAATACATATATATTTTCCTTAGTTCCTTCCTGAAAATCCCAAAAACTTTCTGGAGCATGCACAACTACTCTTTATGTTCGAATCCAATTTTTTTTAGCAAATTATACCACCAGGCTGAGTGCCTAGTAGCTATTTTATTAATAAAATCCAAAACAAAAAAAACAAATAATGAAATGTTGTCCTACTAGCTAGGACGGTAAACCATGAAGCTACATAGCACCTAGTATCAAAATTGGACTTGTAAGGCCCAATATTGACATTACACATTGATAGCCTACTAAAAAGCTTAAACTTAGTGTAAAATAAATCTAATCTACCTAACAAGTGAAAATATCTCCAAAAATAAGTTGCTGGCCATTTATGTAACTTGACTTGTGTAGCACATTTTGCACAACAACCCCTGATTCCTCCTGAACGACTTGCAGACGTCGCCAATTTTAATTTAATTTCGAGTTTGCATGCATAGCCACTCAGCTGGACACCCTTAACAATACATCTCGCCTGATCTGGCCCAATTCATGGGCCCATTTCCTAATTCCGTATAAACCAGCCCAGTTTGAAATCCCATTATAGTTGTAATAACCCAGTTCATATATCATTTCCTTTGTCTTCACACTTAGAAGCTTCCAGACGCCATTTCTCTCACTCTTTTGTCGTCTCTTCTTCTTCTTCGCGGCTGTGGCGATTCCAGTCCATTGAGTAGGTGTTCCTCGATCTGGGCTCGATACAATCCCTTTTGTTGATTATTAGCTTTTTCCATGTCCTCACCTCATTGATTTTTCGTCTTTCCTCACTTACTTGCCGTAGCTGCTCGATTGCCATGGCTGTGACGAATCCCATTCAGTAGGGCTGGTGAGTACATCAATCTGAGCTTATTTCGTCCATCTCTTTTCAATCTTAGCTTTTTCCTTTTTCTTACTGGACTGATTTTACCTGTTCGTTCATTCATTTGACCTAGCTACATCTCCTCGATTTCCATAGCTATAGTTGTTTCAGAACCATGCGGATGAGCTGATAAGTACCTTAATCTGAGCTTATCTATTTATTTTGTGATGTGTCTTGGTTTTTCCCCCTTTTTCTGATGTGTTTCCTGAAATTTTTGTGCAGGTGAAGCTCGAATTCAACTCTACTGATCCTGCATTGTGCCTTTGCATCTGTGAATTTCGAGCTTCAGGTACTACTCCATTCTCAAAGTTTTGTTTTTCCATTTCACTTGACTGAAGTCTATTGTTTGACTCCTACTTGTGTTTTCCTTCCATCTGCATGTCACCTTTTCAGTTGGTGACAGTTTATGATTTCTGCTTTGGTACCTGCAAAAAAGAAGCCATGGTTAGTGTAAAGAGGGACCTTCATGTATTCCTCCTGTACATGAAGGTCTTCTCTATGTATTCCTATATTTCCTGGTTGTTTGTACTGATGATCTATAATACTGGACCAGGGTGAAGTTATGAGCCCAAATATAGCATCATCCCCTCCCTTGTTTTGGTGAATTGGCTCTAACCCCTTTGTCCAGTGTCCCTTTATTTTAGACAGTTGCCTATCTCCCCTCTCATGCTCAATTCGATTAGACTTTCTGAGCAGATTTTGTACCACATCTTTTGAAGCCTTTGAAACCCAATTCTTATTCTGGGTTCCCTAGTATAATTTTTCTGCCTGTCTATCATCGATAGTACATTGCCATTGTTTATCTTGATTGATCTACTCTTTATGTTCGAATCCATTTGGAGGAGAACATGAGGAGATTTTGTTATACTGACATAGTTTTCTTTTTAAGCAGGTAATGATTATGTATCTATGCTTTATTTCCTAATCGAATCCCAATTGGTGGTATTAGTGCAATGCACTCAACCCAATGGAAGGAAGTTAGGAATAGGCCAATGCATAGACACAAGGAAGAGTACTTTGCTGCCCAGTTTCAGCTTGGGCTGGGATTTTTGGCAATTCATTTTGAAAAATGTTGACATGTTTTATAGAGGGGTGGAACTAGTCTGCATAAGAGGGAAATAACAGAGTTTAGGAGAAGGATGAGGTTCCAAAAGCTCATACAGGGAGCCAGTCCATAGGAAACAAATGAGACAGACTGGGCACTGAAGAAAGACATCAGCAACACACATCCCAATGGACTTATTGACATGATCCTTTGGAATACAAAGGAATCTGGGTACTTCTCTAACATGGTCTTTTGGCTTACAGGTACCATTATCATAACCATCACCTTCCTTTAGCCCAACCTTCTAGCAGTGGTATTAGTACTTTGTACTCATTCCACTAGAGGGTAAGCTGGAGAAGGCAACAACATGATAGTCGGCCTATCAAGAACTTGACAAAGCTTTTAAAGTCCAGATTTTTACAATCAAGGAGGCACTTCTCAACTGAATATATGGAGAATATGCAAGATGGTATCAAAACAATTTCAGCCCTCACAGTTACTAGGACATACAAGGAACACATTCTGAAGTTGCATCATATGAGTTCACAACATTTACTTGCATCCCTGGTATTATCCATTACAGTGATACTAAAATTCAATTGCTTGATCTTCCGGGGATCATTGAAGGTGCATCTGAAAGAAAGGGGCGTGGTAGACAGATCATTGTTGTTTCCAAGTCTTCAGACATCGTATTGATGGTTCTTGATGCTTCAAAAAGTGAAGTCCATCGATAAATATTAACAAGGGAGCCGGAAGCTGTGGGCCTGCGACTAAATAAGCGACCTCCTCAGATATACTTCAAGAAGAAAAAGACTGGTGGAATTTCTTTTAAAAGCACTGTGCATTTGACACATTTGGATGAGAAGCTATGCTATCAAATCTGCACGAGTACAAGATTCCCAATGTTGAGCTGTTATTTTTTGAAGATGCTACGGTGGATGACCTAATTGATGTTATTGAGAGAAATCGTAAATACATGAGGTGCAAATATGTCTACAACAAGATAGATGTTGTTGGTATTGATGATATGGAAAGATTATCTTGATAGCCGAACTCTGTTGTCATCAGTTGCAACTTGAAGCTGAATCTGGACAGACTACTTGCAAAATATGGGATGCGATGGGTCTTGTCAGAGTTTATACAAAGCCTCAGGGCTAGCAGCCAGACTTCACAGATCTCGTGGTCCTTTCTACGGATAGAGGTGGCTGTACAGTTGAGGGTTTCTATAATCACATACATTGGAGCCTTGTTAAGGATGTCAAGTATGTGGTGCATTAGTGCAAGGCACTACCCTCAGCATTGTGGCCTCGCCCATCTACTTCAGATGAAGATGTAGTTCAGATTGTTAAGAAAAATGATAAGAAAGGGGAGAAAGTGGGCTCATCTGAGTCTGCACTTCTGTCTAAGTTGGGTATTAAGCCATTCTCTTATGGTCTCATAGTCCAATTTGTCTATGACATTGGTTCTGTTTTCAGTCCTGAGGTTCTTGACCTCACAGAAGATAATCTTATTGCTAAGTTTGCTGCTAGACTTCCCAATGTTGTTGGTATTTCTATGCTTATTTCATATCCTACTCTTGCTGCTATTCCTAACATGTTCATCCACATGTACAAGAATGTTCTCTCATTTTCCATAGCAACAGAATACTCATTCCCATAGGCTGACAAAGTGAAGGAATACCTGGAGGATCCTAGCAAGTTTGTCATTGTTGTTGTTGCTCCTGTTGCAGCTGCTGGTTTCGGTGTCGCTCCTGTTGCTTCCAAGGAGGAGGAGGAAGAGGAGCCCAAGAAGCATTTAAAAAGAATATTGAATCAGCAACCAAGTTCCTTATGTCAAAAATCAATGACCTTCAGTTCTTTGTTGGTGGTGCCCTGGTGTTCACGTACTACGAGGACGGTGCAACTGATCCTACCTTTTTGTACAATTGCACCTGGCTTGAAGGAGGTCAAGTGCAGATTTTGAGCTACAAGTTTCAAATTTGAGATGTTCCGTCTAGTTTTAAGTTTTTATCCGTTTTTGCTCATTTATGGTAATGTCTTGCGAACTTAGCTACTGGTTTAAACCAGTACTTTCTGAACTGTTTCTTAATGTTATAATCTCATTATACGGGACAGCTACTGATCCTGGTAAAGTTTGAAGAAAAAATATTTTTACTTATTTAAAAGTTGAATACAAAACTTCAAATTTTGATTGGAATAAAAAGATATGAAGCAAGTTTCATGTATAGCGTAATTAATCTTTTAGTCACATAAATTATTTATTATAAAACAAAGTTAGAGTAATTCAAGATAAAAACAAATCTCAGCTAGAAATAATCAATAGTTAATATCAGAATTCTTAATCTATTATTTATCATGAAGAGAATTTATCAAATTAGATGAGGTCAGAAAAAAGAAATAGAATATGTGGGAGTCTAAAGCTTGGGGACCCAACACCCACGTTTGATCATGAGTTCACACTGTACTATACAACAAAATTTTGAGAAAATTATATTGAAAGTCTAGGTTATAGCTCCAAACAGGATGGGTGCAGGTGCACCAAAATTTGTGAGGTGGATCCGCCTTTTCTTTAAAAAGTCTTTTTCCTAAAATTCAGAAACAGAAAAAAGGGAATCAAAAATTCATAAAAAATATATTTATTTCTTATTTGGAAATCCTTCTTTCAAAAATTTCAAAAAAAAGGAAAATCAATCAAAAATCAAAAATTCAAAAAAATAATACTTTCTTTCTTATCCACAAGTGTTATTTCATAATTTTGAAAAGAAAAAAAAATCAATTCCAAAATACAAGATTCCTTTATCTTGAAATAATTTTTCCAAAAAAAATTCAAAACAAAAGAAGAAGAAAGAATCAAATCAAAATCCAAACAGAAAAAAAAAATCTTGCTTTTTAGAAGTCCTTCTTTCAAACATTTCAAAAGAAAAAGAGTAAATTAAAAAAAAGAAAAAAAAAGAAAAGTTAGCTTTATTTACTCCATTCTCAATCTTCCCGAACTACGCAAGATCTGATTCATGCGGCGTCATGATACGTAGGCAATCCCCATCGGATTCGATCATAGCCATAAATAAATTGAGTGAAAAATAAATAAGAAAAAAAAGGAAAAAAAATTGAGTGAAAAAATAAAGAAAAGAGTGAAAAGAAAGTGAAAAATAGAGCGAAAAAGAAAAAGAGTGACAAAATAACTAAGAAAAACAAAGAGCGAAAATAACAAAAAGAGAAAGGAAAAGAAATCGAGATATGGAAAATTCAAAAAAGAAGGAGAGATAAAATTGGAAAGAGACATCTAAAGGCCGGGATGAAACATGCAACCGTTCAAACACATTGTAGAAGCGTTTAACTGTTAGGTGCATTGCATCCCAATATGCGATTTCCTATATGTTAAATGTCTCAAAACTAACAAGGTTGTTTGGTGTGCAAATTAGCCAGGTTTTGGTGATTGGTTTTGTTGGTAGTCCGGTTTCCCATCCTTCACAAGGTCCAAAGGTAGAGATGGCCTCCGTCGGTAATCTGCCAATCATCGGTCCTAAGGATAGCCTGTCATCGGCTATTCCGCAACCGGAATCAGCAACTGCTGAAGAAAATAAAATGTTGCGTCGCCGCATGTTGGAAATGTGGGACGCATGGTCTAACAGTAGGGAAACACCGAGTGTAATCCCTGATTTCCCTGAATCGATCCCCAGTTCAGGTGGGCTTACCAACATCCTTGTGCCCAACCCACTCATCCCATATGGGCACCCTCTAATGTCGTCCAGTGAACCCGAAATGCCTTCTGTGGATCACCCCCAGGCGCCGGATTCAAGAGAACCGCCAACAATGTTCGCTATACCACCAATCTCCACTACGACACATCCAACAATGCCCAGGCCAAAATCATACCCTTAACACCCGCGATATGAGTCTCCCAGGGTCAGCAAAGAACAATGAGAAACCCCGAGCAGGAAGAAATGGCTCGGAGGATGAGAAGCATAGAGCAAAGCTTAAAAAACATTCAGGGTTTTAGTGGTCAGAAGAGTCTCTCCTACTCTGATTTATGCATGTTTCCACATGTTCACCTGCCGTTTGGTTTCAAGATGCCAAAGTTTGGAAAATATGACGGGCACGGAGAACCGATATCTCACTTAAAACGATATTGTAACCAGCTGAGGGATGCTGGTGGAAAAGATGAGTTACTAAGGGCCTATTTCGGAGAAAGCCTCACCGGAATCGCTGTTGAATGGTATATGAGTCAAGAAATTACTCATTGGCATGTGTGGGACGATATGGACCGAGACTTTGTCCGCCAGTTCCAGTATAATGTAGACATCGCACCTGACACGAACTCTTTGTCCAATTTGAAAAAGCAAACTGCGGAAATCTTTCGCGAATATGCTGTCAAATGGCGCGAGCAAGCCGCCCGGGTAAAGCCTCCAGTGGACGAAGCAGAAATGGTTACAGTCTTCCTACAGGCCCATGAGGCGGACTACTTCCAGAACATGATGTCTGCTATGGGTAGACCGTTCGCTGAAGCTATCAAAATTGGGGAGATGGTCGAAAGTGGTTTAGAAACATGCCGAATTTTGAGTCAACCTACTTTTAAGGCTGCATCAGGAGCCGTTTAGAATGGGTCAAGGGGTTTGTTGAACAGAAATGAGATAGAAGAAGGTGCTATGATGACTTCGAGCTCGAAGGGGGCCCACAGGGAATTCAACCAATCATATATGCTTCCTAAAGTCCCACAACACTATTATCCCTATCAAGATGATGCAACATATGTCGTGGCACCGCCTCCCTATGCGGTGATGAGCGCGCAATCTTATACGCGACCACAAAATTATACCCAAATCCGAGCTCCACTTCCCAGAAATGGCCGTCCTTACCAAGCCCCATATAATCCCCAACCAAATGTTCCCCAATATAATCCTCGCCCAAGAGAGCCTTTAAAAAAGAATCAGTTCCCCTATTGGTGAATTATACTCTAGCTTGTTCCAAAAGTTGGTCAGGACAGGTATGCTACAACCAGTGGCCCCGAACCGGCCGAACCCTGAGTCCCCCTCGCACCGGGCTGATGCTAGATGTGAATACCACTCTGGAGCAGTGGGGCATAACACTGAAAATTGTTGGACTTTAAAAAGAGCAGTGGAAGACCTCATCGAGGTCTAGGCAATAGTGCTTGGGGATGAAGAAGACCCAAATGCGATGAATAACCCCATGTATGCTCACACTGGGCCAGTAGTCAGAATGATTTGTAAAGATGAGAAATTTGATCCGGCACTGAAGGCCATTGCATCCATTGCCGAGACAGAAGAAAAACCAGAAAATGGTTGCCAAGCCTGAAAGTTTCCCCATCAAATGGGAGTCTCGGTAGCCCGTCTCGCTATCCTTTCTACGTCCGGATTATCTCAGGGTGTGATCCAGATGTTTTACTTTATTGCCTTACTTTCCAATGTAATCCCTTCTATCTTTAAATTTCAAAAAAAAAAATCAATCAAAAATCAAAAATCAAATCGATTTAATATCTCATTTTCCAAGAATGTCTCTTTTCTTAATCTTGTCTTTTTTCTTATGCTACTTTCAATTCTGTTTAAATGCAGATTTCAATAACATGACATGCCTGTGGACTTCATGCCCAGATCTTAAAACGCTGTCAGATCTTAGAAAGGTCCACACGTTACTACGAGAGTACTGCCAAAAGAGTGCGTTTGTGCTTGGGGTACATCGAAGAAATTGTCCCCGAAATAACTCTGAACGCAGGTGCAGTCAAAAGATCTTAAAGCGCCGTCAGGTTTCGAAATAATAAATGAAGTTTGGTCAATGAAATAAAAAAATGAATCTGAATAGCCAAAGGAAAATTGGTTCAGATTGGAAAGGTCTATGCATTGCGACAAGAGTACTGCCAAAAGAAAGCGTTGTACTCGGGGCTCGAAGAAAATTTCCCAAAAACAACCATCAACGCAGTTGCAGTCAAAAGGTACTATGTTTTATCCTCCATATAGTATTAAATGTTCTCCGATTGGGATGACGAAGGCTTTCATTCTCGCTACCCAAACACTATTAACCCTTTTGCAAATCCTTTGAGTCGGTTACTCTTCTTTGATTACCCTCTTTGGAAACCGAAAGTGTTATTGAAAAAAATAATTTGATTGAAAGATGAAAAAAAAATGAAATGAAAAAAAAAAGAGAACAAGGAAAGAAAAAGAAAGAGAAAACAAAATAAACAGAGGAAAAACAAGACAAAAATCAAAAACAAAAACAAAAATGCTTCCCTAAACTACGTTTGACTTGATTCTGAAAGGATACGTAGGCAGCCTCTCCCCGGGTTCAGTCACACCAAAATAAAACTCCAAGTTCCCCCAAAAGTGAAACTGGGGCAGAAATTATAATGGTTTGGCGATGAGTTCGCCCGAGAGGTTCCAAAGTTGTAATTCAGTCCAAATTCTTTTTACCCCAAATCCTATTCAAGTCCTTCCGATCAATCGGCAAAGATGACCAAAATTGGAGGACACAATTATTTTCTCATGCAAGAAAATGAGAGAGTCTTATTGGTGAAAACCACACGGGCACCATAAGGCGACGATAAGAAGAGAAATAAAAATGAGAGTCTCATCGGTGAAAACCCACACGGGCACCGTGAGGCAACGGTAAGAAGAGAAATGAGAGAGGTTAGTCGGTGAAAACCCGCAAAGGGCACCATTGATCGAAAAGAGGATAATTGGTCACTGACATGGAAATGTTTCCGGGGCAAGGTTTCTCAATCTCGAGGTAATAGTTGTGATGAAGTTCTGAGAGTCGGACGGTTTACACGGATCGGGCATCCATTCCAAAAGGCATGTCATGTTCATTGAAGTCCGCATGCACTCCAGATAAGTCCTTTCTTTTCCCCGAAAGGGACACCTCTTGTTTAAATTCATTGTCCATTCTGTCATTTATTTTTCTTTTGAATCTCTTTCGGTCTAACTCTATTCCTAAACTAAGGCAAAGAAAGTATGGCAAGACTGATTTACAAGGCTCTCATTTGACACAAGCTATATGCAAAAGGCACCCAGCCTCGTCATGGGGCATCGAGTCGATCTCGATTGGCCATAGCGGACGATGCTTCAAACTCAAAAACCCTTGGAAGGAGAAAATCAAATTAAAGTGCCTATAAAGACGAATGAAGTGAAAGGTTGAGTCCCACGTGGATAACTCTCTCGGCAAGGTTTGAAAACCCGAAATATTCCAAATTCCCTAAAGTTGAAGTTGGAAGAAAAGTCAGAAATGAAAAGCCAATAAAGGAGAAATAAAGTTGAAAGGTTAACTCTCGCGACTAACCGTTGCAGCAGAATTTGAGAGGCCAAAACTCCCCCCGATACTCTGGAAACCCAAAAGGAAAGCGAGTGAAAGGCCTACAAAGGCAAAACAAAATGTTGGGTCCTACGTGACCGATCTCCATGGTAAAACCTGGAAAGCCAAGGTCCCCGGGATTAGAGATGAAACCCAATCCCCAACCAGCAAACAAGCAAACGGTTGAGATCTTCATCAAAGAGGCTGAGATCAAGCAGCTTGAAATAATCAAGGCCGCAAAACCAACCACCAATTCAAACTAACAAACTGTTCTTTGTTTGAAAATGTGAAACAGGTGCAACTCAAAAGCAACCGTGCAAAAGAAGGTTCAACCAAAAGAAAAGGCGCAAGAGCTAGAAGAAGCTCTGCAGCAACAACTCCAAAAAGGGAAGTTTTCTCCAAAATTCTTTCCTGCATTCACTCAAAATCAAATGAAAAGAAAAGAAGAAAACGATGTTGAAAACAATTCAAACCTAAAGTAGTATAGGGCCTCCAATCCCTAGCTACACCTTTTCCAACATAAGATATTCCATTCCTTAGTTGATGCCAACATAGTGTCTCCATTCCCTAGTTGATGCCAGCATAATCGGATACCGACATAACTCGATGCCAACCTAGGATATCCCAGTCCTTAGTTGATGCCAACATAGGGCCTCCAATACCTAGTTGATGCCAGCATAACCTGATGCCGACATAACTCGATGCCAACGTAGGATATTACATTCCTTAGCTGATGCCAACATAGGGTCTCCACTCCCTAGTTGATGCCGGCATAACCCCGTAATCTCTTTGCCCCCAGGCAATAACATAACCTATTGACCTTTCAAAACACCAGCATAACCTGGTGATCTTTTTAACAACAGCATAACCTGTTGATCATCTCCTAAAACTGGCATAACCCAGTGATCTCCTTTTCCCCCAGGCAGCAGCATAACCTAGTGATCTTTCTGACAATAGCATAACATGTTGATCATCTCCTGATACTAGCATAACCTAGTAATCTCTTTCCCCCCATGCAACAGCATAACCTGTTGACCTTTCCAGACACCGGCATAACCTGGTGATCTTTCTGACAACAACATAACCTGTTGATCATCTCCTGATACTGGCATAACCCAGTAATCTCTTTGCCCCCAGGCAACAGCATAACCTGTTGATCGTTCCAGACACCAGCATAACCTGGTGATCTTTCTGACAACAACATAACCTGTTGATCATCTCCTGATACTGGCATAACCCAGTAATCTCTTTGCCCCCAGGCAACAGCATAACCTGTTGATCGTTCCAGACACCAGCATAACCTGGTGATATTTCTGACAACATCATAACATGTTGATCATCTCCTAACACTGGCATAACCCAGTGATCTCCTTTTCCCCCAGGCAGCATCATAACCTGTTGACCCTTCCAGACACCGGCATAACCTGGTGATCTTTCTGACAACAGCATAACCTGTTGATCATCTCCTGATACTGGAATAACCCAGTAATCTCTTTTCCCCAGGCAACAGCATAACCTGTTGACCTTCTAGACACCGACATAACTTGGTGATCGTTTCCTGACAACAGCACAACCTGTTGATCATTTCCTGACATTGGCATAACCCAGTGATCTCTTTTCTGGCAACAGCATAACCTGTTGACCTTTCCAGACACCAGCATAACCTGTTGACCTTTACAGACACCAGCATAACCTCGTGATCCCTTTATTGACAGCGGCATAACCCGTTGATCCTCCCCCCTAGACACCGACATAACCCGGTGATCTTTTCTTGACGACAGCATAACCTGTCGATCTTTTCCAACATAGGGTCTCCAATCCCTAGTTGATTTTACTTTTTAAGGCATATGTTATCAACTCCCTAGTCTATAATAACTCTGGGTGCACTGTTCCCGGCTTTTCACCGCTTTCAATAATAAAGTAGTATACATTTCCTTACAATAACTCACAAAATTTTCCAAGTGAAAACTGGGGCAGAAAATTTCGTTCGTTTGCTTTTTGATTTTTCAGATTGCATTTTTAGGACAATGGATTCGAAACGACCAAAATAAGACGTCTCAATTCAGAATAAAGAAAATAAGAAAAGAGAAGACCAAACCCAAGGTGCAGAAGCGGAAATGATGTAGACTGCTCAAGACAGATCGAAGTCATAAGCTATGCATGCCCTTTCTTGATCCGAAAAAGCTGAAGAAGATTGAACCAGCACATACAGGTAACAAGCATCAAGATTCAGATCAGAGTCTGCGTAAAGAGAGAACCAAGACTCAAGATCAAGCTTCAGAAGACTTGTAGATAGGAATTTTATAACTCGTAGCTGATAGGCTAGTTTAGTCCTTTTCATTTTCGTTTTGGTGTAATAAGGAGCTCAGCAAGAAGCAAGCAGTAAGCAGCAACAACATAAGTGAAATCACAGCTTCCCGGTAGTCCCAGCTACCAAAACTTCCATAACTACACTGACCTGATTCCTTTATAGCCAAGGATATGTAGGCAACCTCCGAAGCAAGGTTCGGTCAAACCTTTTTCAAAATGCTTCCAAATGGAGTACCAAACGGGCAAAAATTACTCGTGGTTGCTCACTTTATCTTTGCCCGAAAACTCTTCATGTTCTCGAGCAAAGAGGGGCAGCTGTGAACACCCAATTTTTGCCCCGCATGGAAATTACTCCTAAAGATAATCAAAAATAATTTTTAATGAATTTAATGAACTTTTCTTTATTTAGTTGCATGTCATGCATTTTTAATACTTTAAAATTATAGAAAAATCATAAAAATTATCACATTTTTTATTTCATATCATCTTAGGTTTAATTTGCGTTTTTAGGTATTAATCACTTTTTAATTGATAGATTAATATATAAAAATCACAAAAAATACACATAATCTTACTTAATTTTATTTTTACATCTTTAGGTTCAATTAATTAGTCTAAATTTGGAATCCACAAATTAATTAGCTTAAGTAATTATTTCAAATAAGGGGTTTAATCTTGCAAACTAATTTCTAAGTGTTATATTAATTAAAATGGCTAACGTTGCAAAAGAAAGAAAAGAAAAAGG
>ML247167.1:0-25322 GCA_005239495.1 Nicotiana undulata | reverse complement strand
GTGGCGCTAGGCGTTAGGAGGCTTGCTAGGACGCCACGGGGCGCGTCCAAGGGGTCATGGGGCGTATCTCACAAGGTTTTTCAAACACAAATATTATAGATATACTCTTTCAATCATATAGAGGTAAACATTATTCTAAAGGTTTTTATATATCTATACCCTCTTTTCAAAAGCACCTGTACATTTTTCAAGTAATAAGTTCTAAACTAGTATGCCATACTTTTAGTATTAGTTAAGCAGAGTATAGACAACTAATTCATTAAACCTAGTCTAAGTCCTGTACCTCAGGTAGATTTTAAGGGGTGTCTAACACCTTCCCCTTAGAAGAACAAGAACCAGTTCCCAAAATCTCACTGGTTAGAAGACTAATAATAGAGAAATAATCTTAGTAATTAAATAGGTATCCTAATATACCTTTAAATATTAGGCGGAGACTCTCTTTTATCATCAACGGAAAAATCACTAGTTGAATCTTGTTTTGACTCGTGCAAATTAGGGTGCAACACTAATAATGGATTGTATATAAATTGTAAGTAAAACTTATTTAAGGTGGGTAATATACAAAATTTGGACAATTTAAATAAAGAAGTTTCAAATATTGTTTAGGAAGGAAAAAATTCAAAAAAAGTACTTAATTAAAACACAAGTAGGCCAGACATGGTCATGATTCTCATAGATAGGCCAAATTCTAGAAGAAAAAAAAAACAATAAGACAACCAAGAGACTTGAGACCCCGAGCTTAATTCCAAAAAAAAATAGGTAAAAATGATATGACTTACCTGAGATTAAAAATATTACCTCCAGTCGTAAAGGTGCACCTAAAAATTATTGCACAATATGACTCTTTGAGCTTGAGTGCACACATGTATATTTAAGTAGTCTTCAAGAGGTATATACATTACTATACAAGGTCTAAGGTAGGAGCTTAGTTCACGTGAAACCACAACCCTCAACCTACATATGCCCATATAAGTATTGCCATAATATTTGTGTGGTTATAAAACTTTGTCGTTAAGGAAATATAGGATGTGGGATATTTTTGGCAAAGAATTATGAAAAAACATGCCAAACAAAATGAAAGGAAAGGAGTATTATTTTATTTTCCATGTTATCATATTATATTTCTTATGGACGGTTAACATAAGAGTATAAAATTCTTTACAACACTATCGATGTACAAAATATAAGCTCAGGTTTTAAAATTAATGTTTCAATTTTGGCATATTGCTTTCTTTTTGATGTTGAAGTACCAACTTAGTACTTCAACATAAAAAAGAAAGCAATATACCAAAATTGAATGGCTATAAAAGATCGTTTCCTCTTGGTACTACCAAGAGGAAACGATCTTTTATAGCTATTTATAATCTGGGTAGAATAAAATAATTCGACAATGATCTTTCATGCTTTATTTATTGACATCAACAACAATAATAACAAACCTAGTGCAATCTCGCAAGTATGGTCTAGGGTAGGTTGTGAGTACGCAGTCTTACTCTTACATTGGTGTAGGTAGAATGGTTGTTTCCAATAGACCATTGACTCCAAACAAGCATGAAAAATCACAACAATATAGAGAAGAGATGCAGTAGTGTAAAAGTCAAGAAAACAGTAACAACAACAACAAGATGGTAGAACATAATAATACAAGCAACATCAGGTAGTAATAGAATTTTAAGAATACAGAAACTAGAATAACACTACCACTACTCGAATGAAGGAAAAATGCTCAACTGCCGACTAGCCTTCTACCCTAATCTCGCCCTCCACACCCGCCTATCAAGGATCATGTCCTCGGTAAACTGAAGATGCACCATGTCTTGTCTAACCACCTCTCCCCAATACTTCTTCATCTTACTTTTACCTTTCCTCATACCCACAATTGTCAATCTATCGCACCTCCATACTGAGGTATCTAGATATCCCCACTTCACATGCCCCAAACCATCTCAATATCGTTTCCATCATCTTGTCCATGATGGATGCTACACCTACCTTGTCCTGAATAACTTCATTCCTATCCATGTCTCTCTCTATCCCCTGGTATGCACATATCCATCTCAAAATTCTCATATGTAATAACCCGGGCGGTCGTTTATGTATTTGAGCTCCGTTCCCCTATTTGATGCTTCTCGTGTGTGTATTTGTTGTTATGTGACTTACGGGGATGGTTGGTTTGGTTTCAGGATAGTTTTGTAATGAATTAGAACACTTAATTCCATGGTTGGAAGCTTAAGTTATAAGAGTTGACCAATGTTGACTTTGTAAACGACCTTGGATTCATATTTTGAAAGTTCCAATAAGTTTGTAAGGTAATGTTGGACTTAGGAGTATGTTCGGATTTGAATTTGGAAGTTCTTAGGTTGATTCAACTCTAATTGGTGAAAGTTAAAAATTTGAAGTTTTCAAAAGTTTATAAATTTGTCCATGAGTTGACTTTGAGGCTATCGTGTTCTGATTGTTCTTCCGGGAAGTGGAATAGGTTGTTATGTCATTTGGGACTTTTGTACAAAATTCAGTTGAATTTCGAGTTGGTTTGATAGGAATCGGGCGTTTGTTTGAAAGCTTAGAAGCTTATGAACTTAAGAGAAGCTCAATTGATGGTTTGATCGTCAATTCGTATAAGTAGTGATCACGCCTGTATTTTAAAGCTTTGGATAGACCCTGATAGTGCTTACTGACTTTTTGGTATGATTGGACCGTATTCTGGATGGCTCGGGTAAGTTTGGACCACCCGGAGCTTGATTGAATTACTGAAAGACTATTGGTGTTTGGCGTGCTTCACGATCGCGGGTCAAGTATCGATTGTGAAGGCTTATTTGGGGAAGTGGCATTTTGTTCTTCGTGTTTGGGAAGCTTTGTAACCAGTGTCTTTCGCGTTCGCGATTAGGGCATCGCTTTCGCGTAGAAGGACGTCAGGATGGGTAAGGCTACAGCTAAGCCTTCACGTAGGCTTAGGGTTGGAAGTGCATTGCGTTTGCGGGCGATGGATCACTATCACGATGGGTATTTTGAGGCTGGAGCTAGTTTGTGCTTCACGAATAGGGGTGGCATTTTTAGCCCAAGCCCATTCAACCCGCCCAATCCACCCAGAGTTAATGGGTTGGGCTACAAATATTTTACCTCACGGGTCTATTTGGCTGAGCCCAGTTTAACCCATTATTTTTTATAGCCCATTCAGATCCATTAAGCAGCCCAAATACAACCCATGAAACTCACCCAAAACAAAGGGATCTCAACCCAACTTATCTAGAAATTTACTTAGTTGCCTAAATTTTACTTATTTTTTTTGTATTTTCAATTTTTTGTTTTTTTTGTTTTTCTGCACCACCCCCCCTACCTCCTACCACCACCAACCCCCCTCCCCCCCCCCCCCCCCGCGCGCGCAAAATTTTACTTTATTTTTTCCTATTTTTAATTTTCTTTTTATTTGTTTTCTGCACCACCCACCCCCTAACCTCCCCCTCCTCCCGCCCCCCAATTTTATTTTATTTTTACTTTGTTTTTGTATTTTCGATTTTCAGTTTTTTGTTTTTCCGTTTTTCTGCACCACCCCAAACCCCCTCTTTTCCCCCCTCCCCCGCAAGATATTTTTCAACTTACACATTTTAAGGTAAAATACTTTTCTTTGCAAGATGAGCATGGTTCTAAAACATGGGTCAAGTTGGGCGGGTTGGGCTATGACCCATTGTTTAGCCCATCTTGACCCAACCCATCTTAGCCCAAGTACACTTGGGTTGGGTTGGGCAATGACCCATTTATTGACCTAACTCATCTTGACCCGCCCATATTCAGCCCAACCCGTCCATTTTCCACCACTATAATCACGAACTCGTGGCTTGATATGCATTCGCGAAAGGTATCAATAGGTAGACTTATAAGTAGTATAATTTCGGGACTTAGACCCATTATTTCATATTTTGATGCCAAAACTTGGAGATGGGCGACTTTTGAAGGGGATTTTCACACAAGGCAAAAGGGTAAGCGATTTCTACTTGATTTAACGTTATATCTTATTTTTTCATGGATTATTATTTACTCCTATAGATTATGGGATTTTAAAGAGAAATTTAGGGACTTTGACTATGGTATTGGAGAGTGAAAAATAGAGATTTGAACCCCAATTCAGAGTTGGATTCGGATGAAACTTGTATATTTCGACTCGTATTCGAATGGGTAGCTAGGATTTATGACTTTGGTCGGGTTCTAGGAAGTGGGTCCAAGCTGACTTTGTGCAATTTGATAAATATTGGAGCTCTGTAAGCTGAAGATTGATAACTAGGGATTTTTACCTACTATTTACTCTCTTTTGCTTATGTTTTGGGGCAACAATGCACTAAGGTACTCATGGAAACTAATGCAATGTGCTTAAATTATAGGTTTTGAGTCAAATTGAGGAGAAGGGCTAAAAACAACTTAAATAGGAGCCAAACTTGCATAGCCCAGGGACCCAGCATAAGCGCTTACAACATTATTATTACGTTGCAGCGGAAGACATTCCGCTGGAGCAAATTCTGAGGGCGGCCGCGGATTGAAGTTTAGAGAGATGTGTTTTGGGCCTTTTGGAACCGCTGACAGCACCAAAATTCCGCTGCCGCGCTTTCCTATCCGCTAGAGCGCTTAATAATCTGCTGGGAGCGGAATACCAACTTCAGAGAGTTGCCAAAAGAGGTCCTTCACAAGAGCGCAGTCAGCGATGATATGTAGCTGCCGCGCTTTCCAAATTTTGTTGAGGCACTCAAGATTACGCTGGGAGCGGAAATGTGGTTAAGAGAAGTACCAGTTCAAGAACTGCGGTCCGCGCTTATTATTGCGTGGACACGGAAGCTATTCCATTGGGGCGCTCAAATTTTTGCTGATAGCGGAACCTCCGTATGGGCATTTTTGTCCAGTATTTTCAACTGTGTTATAACTACTTCTTTTTCTAATTTTTAGGGCATCAGATATTTTAGGGAGCTCGTGGATAGCATCTTTTTACCTTTTTGAGTAACTTTAGCATAGATTCTACTCTTAATCTTATAATATATCTTTGTAATCAACATTTATGGCTTTATTTCATCTTCTATTTTGATTTCTTCTATGAATATGAGTAGCTAGACCCATAAGCTAGGGTTGTGACCCAACCCTAGTGTGGGTATCTAATGGGTCTTCTATTTTAGGTGCTACTTGTTATTGGGTCTGTGATATTTAGTCTATTTCATGCTTAATATATTGAATTAGTGGTTGCAAACACTGATTCATGCCTTTTTGACTAGGGTTGTTCTTGAGAAAGATGTCCCAAGTCTAGGTAAAATAGGCTAACAAGGAATTGGGGTAAATTCAAGAGATTTATAGTTCCAATTAAAGGGTAGAAACTAGAGATAGTAATACCCGACTTGAGCCATTTCACTTGCTTTGTTGAAACACCCAATTAGGCTTGAGGAAGCCAATTCGGGCAAAGTCACCAAAACTATCGAGAGGTATAGGGTGGATAATTTAGTTTGAGGTTATATCACGAGTCCATGACAAACAAATTTATCCTAGATTTTAGATCCTGTTAGATACTCGCCTAGGGGTAAGTTGCATCCCTGGTGCCCTTAAACACTTGATAAAATCCCACAAAAATATTGTAGCTAGTTTGATAGTAGTAATCTTTAGTATTAAACCTAGTATAGAATCAAAACAACCCATGTTTAGAAGAGTAATTAAGAACAATACACACTTCTAAATCGGATAGAAACTCGACTCTAATTATCTAACTCCTTGTGGATTTCGACCTGATCCTATCGGGCTACATCGACCTTGCCTTGCCATTCTATAGTGGTATAGGTGGGCTTCGATCACTTTTTGGCGCCGTTGCCGGGAAGTTAAAACGGTGTTGGCTATCTATTCGATTAGTTGTGTAGATTGTTTTTCTTTCCTTCTATTTGTTAACTTGTGTGTTTAAATCGCTACAGGTACATATGGTTGATCCTCTACGCAATGTTATACCATGGGAGAAGGTTCATGATAATGGGGAAGATGAGGTGCATCTAGTACCTCAAGCTCAAAGATGAGGTCGCCAGACCAATGCTAATGACAATATTCCAGACCCCCCCCCACCGCCTCCACGAGTAGCTCCTCGGGTGCTTTTGAATGAGGGATATTCCAGTGCAGTTGTCCCACCCAGAATCTGAGCGGGCTATTTTCAAATCACGAATGTCACGTTTACACTTCTGGAGCAGTGAGGATATTTCACAGGTGCTCCCCATCAGAATGCCTACAAACACTTAAAAGGATTTGTGGATACCTGTTGGGGGAGCAAGAAAACCAATGTATCGGAGGATGCTTTGAGGCTCAGACTATTTCCTTTCTCTCTCCGAGGGAAAGCATTGGATTGGCTTGAACGACTCCCCAACCATTCTATCTCTACATGGGATGAGTTGGCGGACAAGTTCATTGCTAATTATTTCTCTCCCGGTTATATGACGACTTTGAGAGATGAGATATTGGCATTCAAGAAGGAACCAAATGAGCCCCTTAACGAGATTTGGGAGCGCTAGAGAACAATGGTCAAAGAATACCCAAACAATGACATGACCGAAGCTATGATACAACAAATATTTTACCCGGGCATCAACACGACCAATCAGTATGTGGTCAACCAATTAGCTGGGGGAAATTTAATGAAGTTATCTTATGCTGAAGCTTGTGATATTCTGGATGAAATAGCTGACACTTCGTTAGCATGGCAAAGTCGGGCTAATGTGCCCCAAGGTGACCCAAGTGTGATAAATCTTCATAAAGAACTTCAAGACCATGGACAGGCCATTGCTGAGCTAACAACAACTATGAATCAACTTGCTAAGGCACAACTTCAGCAAATCCAAGGACAAAAGCAAGTGCATGCTATGGAAGGGGTCAATCTTTTGGTCAACAAGAGAAGACAACGTGGAAATCAAATGCAAAGCAACAATGATCAAAGTGAGCAAGGTGTGAGTGGATACAACAATGATGAGCAGAATGAGGATGTGATGTATGCAAACAATTTCCAAGGACAAAGGAACAATTCTTCTAACCAACAGTGGAGATCTCAAGGGAACAACCAAAATTGGAACAATCAAGGGCAAGGAAATTGGAATAAAAATAACAACTCTAGCAACTGGGGGAACAACAATCAACACTGGGGGGTGGGGGTGGGGGTGGGGTGGGGGGCAACAACAACAACTAGAATGGGAACAATAATAGCAATTGGGGTGTAAACGATAATCGGGATTTTGGCTTTCAAAGGTCCCCGATGTACCAACAACCTAACAATCCACCCCTTATCAATCCCAAGGACATAGTTCATCAAGCAATGATATGGGTCGGATCGAGCATATGTTTAAACAGATGATGGAGCGGAATGCGGATTCAGATGCTCAAATTGCCTCCCACACTACCTCCATCCCCAATATTAAAGTCCAAATGGGAAAATATCGCAAGCTTTGAACACTCGCCCTAAGGAGGCACTACCTAGTGACACGGTGGTGAACCCAAAGGGTGGGAACAAGAACAACAACATCGGACATGTAATGGCAGTGACCACAAGGAGTGATCGAGGTGGTGAGGCTAGTTCTTCCAAGCAAAAGAGGGTTTTTAGAGATGATGATGGTATGGAACAAGATGAGGTTCCTATTGAGGTTGAACAAGTGATTGAAGAGCAGATAAATGGTGAACTGAGGATTGATATCAATGACAATGAGGAGGAAACACAAAATGACGTCAACCCGTCTAGGGAACACGTAATTGACATACCCGAGCCGGTTGTGCCAAAAGCAAAGTCCTCATTTCCTAGGCCTCCTCTTGCCTATCCTCAAAGATTGGTAAAGCAGAAGAATGAGAATCAATTCAAAAGGTTCATAGAAATGATGAAGGTTTGTCTATCAACGTGCCATTAGTTGAGGCCCTTGAACAAATGCCCGGGTACGCCAAGTTTATGAAATACTTGGTGACAAAGAAGAGATCTATGGAGTGCGAGACAATCAAGATGACCCACCAAGTGAGTGCAATTTCGCACTCAATGACACCCAAATTAGAGGATCCCGGTGCATTCACTATCCCTTGTACTATTGGTAGTGCAGAATTTGCAAAGGCATTATGTGACTTGGGTGCTAGTATCAATTTGATGCCTTATTATGTCTTTAAAACCTTGGGAATCGGCCAACCGAGAGCAACTTCGATGAGACTTCAAATGGCGGATAGAACTATGAAGCGACCCCTAGGTATCATTGATGATGTTTTGGTGTGGGTCGACAAATTCATCTTGCATGCGGATTTTGTGATATTGGATTGTGAAGTCGACTTTGAGGTACCGATTATCTTGGGAAGACCTTTCCTCGCAACGGGGAAGGATTTGGTAGATGTGGAGGCCGATGAGCTCACCTTCCGGGTGGGCGATGAAAATGTCATTTTCCATGTATGCAAATCAATGCGACAACCAAATAGTACGGAGGTGTGCTCTTTTGTGGATCTAGTAACCTAAGTGATAATTGATGATGCAAGCTCAATGGTCAATGTGGAGGATCCCATGGAAGCAGTCTTATTGAACCATGAGGATGTTGTTACGGATGGCTTGGTTGAGTGTACTAATGCATTGCAAGGCACGAGTTCTTATTCTTATAGACCCCGCACGCTATCTTTAGATTTGGAAAATCGGAAGACTCCACCGACAAATCCCTCAATCAAGGACCCACTAACCTTGGAGTTGAAGCCTCTTCAACCACACCTCAGGTATGAATTCTTGGGCCCTGCTTGTACTTTACATGTTATACTTTCTGTTTGTTTAACCCAAGTGCAGGTAGAATCAACCCTCGAAGTGATCCAAAGGAGAAAGATAGCAATTGGATGGACTCTAGCAGATATTTGGGGCATAATCCCCGCCTTTTTCATGCACAAAATCATTCTTGAAGATGATGCAGAACCTTCCGTGGAACATCAACGGAGGTTGAACGAGGCTGTGAGCACCCAATTTTTGCCCCGCATGAAAATGACTCCTAAAAATAAACTAAAAATAATTTCTATGAATTTTAGGAGTTTTTATCTATTTAGTTTCATTTCATGTATATTTAATACTTTAAAATTATAGAAAAATTCATAAAATTGTCACTTTTTCATTTCATGCCATCTTAGGTTTAATTTGTATTTTTAGGAATCAATTACTTATCAAGTGGTAAAAATACTTTAGTAATTTCATATGCATTACAGTTAAATTAAGTAGTTCAATTTTGCAAAATTAAGTTTGATTTATGAAATTTGAATGACCACATTTGAAAATAAATTGAAGGAAAATGGGGGTTTGTTTTCTTAAAAAATCGAATGGGCCAATTTTGCGTGGTCCAAAATTTTCCTAACCTGGCCCAATCCAATACCCCCTCACTTTAATACTAGCATTTTACCTAGACCTTAGGGTATACAAAAAAAAGAATATCAGTAATCCCCATCCCCCTTCCTAAAAAGCGCCGCTGCTGGAGAAAGACCCACCCTACAGAAAGACAAAAACGACAGCCTTTCAATTTTTTCCTCAGCAACAAAAAATGGCACACCCAATTCCAAAGACCAGGCGCCCAATGACCCCCTAAGTCAATTTGATTAAGAAGATAAATGGCTATGTGAATGGAAAATGTTTCTTTCTTTCCTTATTTCTTTTCATTCGTGTATGTCAAAGTTTGTTTGAAACTTTTGTTTGAAAACCAAAGACATCACATTTTTGGTAGATTCTATTTCCACCCTGCATAAGCCTCACAGTAGCTGAATGCACACACTCACGTAGATAGGATGGAGAAACACATGGAGTCCAACTGAGGCACTGTGGGGTTTTGAGTTCCGCTTGCCGTTCGATTGCAGTCACTAGTTCGAGTTTCGCTCATGGTTTGCGAGTTCGTGGTTCCTGTTCGATCTAGTTGTTGTATTCTCAAGTGGCCTGTTGAATTTAAATCTTTGTAGCCGATTCCCTTTAATTCTCTGTTATTAAGAAGAAGCTTGCATTTCTCTGGTTAATATCTCTACCTTTATCTAAAGTATGACTAAAATTATGATAAGACCTTTGGATTAGAACAAACTAAATATTTAGAATTTGTCTATGTTACGAGATAATGAGTGTGTTCTACTTTATTTCTCTAGAGATTTGTTCATTAAAGGGTTTTATCAGTAGCTTTGAAAGGAACTTGTTCTTTTGTTAAATTTTATGATGATGAACAGTATGTAAGTTACAATTTAGTTCTTGGGAATCTGCAATGTTAGTGGCCATCTACCTTTGTTTTGTTGCATAAGTTTAGTTTGCATAGTTTTTAAAGCATTTCCTTCATTTCCTATTGGCTTATGTGTTACTGATGACTTTGCTTGGTAATTCTTTAGGTTGATTGATCTTTACAGATAAATTTTTGTTAATTCTACTAGTTAGAATGTGTGTTAATAATTTATCGTGGCCATGGGTACGGCTTCCGTGGAATGATTACGATATGTGAACCCTATTCGGGTGTGCAGTTCATGTGACCCGACCACAACTTCGAATAGTAATAAAATAAACATGTCGTAAATCGCGGGTGCATTTCATGTGGCGCGGTTTGTAACGTGTCAAAAAAAAATGACAAGTGTACGCCATCGTGACTTGTTTTGGAATAATCCATAAATATTAAAAGCGGCTAAAAAGTAAAAAGGCTAAAATGCACAATAGGTTTAAATATATGTAAATAATAAGATGATTAGGCCAAATATCAATAGTTAAGCGACCGTGCTAGAACCACGGAATTCGGGAGTGCCTAATACCTTCTCCCGGGTTAACAAAATTTCTTACCCAGATTTCTGGTTCACAGACAATTTTAAACAGAGTCAAAAATTTCCTCAATTTGGGATTTCAATAAATAAATGGTGTCCCAGAACACCGTAAAAAAAATACGGATGGCGACTCTAAAAATTAATAAATAAATCCCAAATTCGAATATTGTCACTTTAATTGGAAAAACTCCCTTATCCCATCCCTACCAGAGGAAAAAGGAGGTGTGACAGCTCTGGCGACTCTGCTGGGGATAAGAACCCAGAATCTCTAGTTCAGGGTTATGAATTCGAGCTTAGAATAATTGTTATTTTTTGCTTTCATTATTATCTGATTTTACATGTATAAACCTAATGTGTTAAATGCTGCTTTTTACCGCTTTGATATTATCTGAACTCTGTATAAATTGTGCCGAAACCCTCTTCTCTCTGAGTCTTCTAAATCATCTAGGAAGTGTGTATTTCGTGTGACTTCGTTTCTATTAGAGTCATATCCAAATTTTAGAATGAGGTTCAGACATGTTGCAAAGTCGGTGAAGCTTCTGTATTCTCGGTACGCTACCCCCCCCTCCCGGCTCGAGCTGTCCGCTCGGGTAAGCCTTGTCTAGAACAAAACCCTAGAATTTAAACTTAGAATGACATAACCTCATGTCGGATCCCTAGTAGGTGCGTTTGTTTGCATCATGTGCATTTGACTTAGGGGACTCAACACAGGGGTTGGGTCCGTCTAGGACAGGTGAACCCGAAATAAAAGACCATCCTGATGCATCTTACCTGCTATTTGTACATTATTTTGTTTCGGCTTGTTTGTTGATTGGCTAAAGAAAAAGAGATAGCAGAAAAACCAAGAGTGAGGTACGATAGAAAAATTTACCCGATTTTGAAAACCCCGATATTTGAAAATGCCTCGAAGCTCTGCCAAAATTTGTAGAAAAAAAAGATGGAAAATAAGCCAATATTTTCAAAAGCCATGTTTCCCTGGTTCCGTCAAAGCTGGCAGAACTACGCGGGTCTGATTCTCACCGCATGTGAGATATGTAGGCAAACCGCATCGGTTCCGATCCCCCTATTTTTAAAAAAAGAATCCAAAAATATTTTCCTTTAATTTCTTCGTTAGAAGTCTTTTTTAGAAAATCTCAAATAAAGTAATAAGAATTTTTTTTTAAAACCCAAAAAACATTTTCTTCGTAGAAGTCTTTCATTAAAAAAAAAAAAAGAATAATCAAATCAAAATCCAAAAAATATTTTTTACCTTTTTTTACAAATCGTTTTGCCAAAATCAAATATTAAAAATATTTTCTTTCTTCTTTAGAAGTCTTTCTTTCAAAAAATTAAAAAAAAAACAAATAAAAAAAATCAAAATATAAAATTCAAAAATATTTTTCATTCTTCTTTCAAAAATTGAAAATAAAATTCAAGATTCAAAAATATTTTCTTTAGAAGTATTTCTTTCATAAATTCAAAATAAAATTCCAAAATACAAAAAAAATTCCTTTCGTCTTTTGAAGTTTTTCTTTCGAAGTTCCAAGAAAAAACAAGCGAAATCCAAAACAAAAAAAATATTTTATTTCTTCTTTATAAGTCTTTTTTTGGAAATTCAAACAAAAAATAGAAATTCAAAAGAAAAAGAAAAAACAAAAGAGTTAGTTAGGTTATTTTGCTTTATTCCCAATCTTTCCGAACTACGTAAGATCTGATTCATGTTCTCACATGATGCGTAGGCAACCCACATCAGGTTCGATCGAATGGTTTGAAAAAAAGAAGAGAAAATTTAAAAAAAATAAAAAATAAAAAAAATAAAAAAAGAGCAAAGAAAAAAAAGAAAAAAAATAGTGCTTATTCTAACATGCTTATGTTTTGAAATAAATGCTAGTTAAGGGTGGTCAGTTTGTTGGTTTGCAATGGCGAGCCACACATCAATCCGGGATCCCTCAGTGGAATAAATACCGCTATTTTTTATCTAAGCAAGGTTATGAAAAGGCAAGTAGACAAACTGATGGTGAAAAATCAAAAGGGTAGGCAAATATTGGTTGACTTTACCAGATTTGAGCAATAGGACATGCGTTGCTCGGGATGATTTGATGATAGGGAGACATGAAAATTCTTTCAAGTCCTTTAAGAAATTAGTTGCTATGAAATCTCCCATGCCGTCAGTCCTAAATTCGATAGTCAATATTGGGAGGGGTTTGATTAAAAGTCAAATTTGAGCGTTGAATCAAAAGCAATAAAAAAGACTGAATGTCGTAGTAGTGTTGATGTGCAACTTTGTGGCTAAGATGTCGCTTATCAACTGGAAAGTCACTCTTCTTTTAGCCATGATAGCTTATTTTGTGGTCTTTTCTTCTTCTTTTTGTGCTATCAGACCTTTCTATCATTTATTCAAAAAAAAGAGCAAAAAAAGAAAAGAAAAATAGTCACTCATTTTGTGTCCATGTTGTGCATAGCTCTTTCCACGCTAGTTCTAGTGACATGACATGCATGCAGAAATTTTGGCCAGATCTTAGAAAACTGATTTAGTCTTGAATGAGATAAGTGACAAAGAGACACTTTTGAGGATGAATAAGGACATGTAACGTTCCAAAAATAAGCATGAGTCAAGTTTACATGGAACAAAAGCAATCATGCTCATAATTGTTAAAGATCTCCACCTTTTGAATCATTGAGAAGATCGAGCTTAAGGATGATCAGACGGGTTGAAGTCTGTTTAGCACTAATAGATAAAAAGTATTTTCAAAAGAAGGTGTATTCCAGACAACTTGAAATGGATCAGTTTAGTGGCAAAATGCATCTTCTACATCAAGACAAAACCCAAGAAAAAGTCACTCAAACTGACAAGGGTCATTCACTGCGAGAAAAGTATTTCTCATACATCTTTACACTAAAAAAGACCCAGAAAGCGACATGTCCATCAATGTCGCTATTTGTGAAGATAATATGTTTTGGCATTCTCGAGGCTGGGAGACCCTTTTTCTGCTATCTAAACACTTTATACCCTTCTCTACCCCTTTTTGAGCCGGTGTCATATTTCTTTGACCACCCTCTTTTGAAATCAAGTTTAAAGTTAAAAGTCCAAAAGAAAAAGTGGAAATGAAAAAAAATGAAAAGAAAAGTCAATGCCCCAAGAGTACAAGCTGGGATAATTCTTAGAAAGTTAAGTGAAAAAGAAAAGAGAAAGAACAGTCAAAGGTCCATGCCCCAAAAAATAAAAGCTGGGGCAACCTGTTCGAAAGCAAAAAAAAAATGAGAAAAAGAGAAAAAGGAAAAGAAGAAAAACATGAGAAAAAGAAAGAAAGATGAAAAATAGTTAGGTCAGATGTTTGAACTACGTTAGACCTGACTCCTTTCCAAAAAAAAAGGGATACGTAGGCAACCTTACACGCTTCGATCCAACCAAATAAGAATTAAAAAAAAATGAAAAAACAAAAATCTAAAAAATTCCCAGTACCTAAAACTGGGGCATGAGTTTGTTTTAGTTTTATTTAAGAGTCCATTCAAAGAGTTGTAAGTCCACAACCCCTCAGTTTGAGTCTACTTTGAACCTTCATGCCGTCCTTTCTTTCCAACCCTATCCAAGAACCTTCCAAATAAAGACCTCCTGATCGGCCTTCAAGAATGCCAACAGTTTTCACACGACATAGAACATTGTCAAGTTGCTCATAAAAGAAAAAGAAAAAAGAAGAAAATGAGAGAGTCTTACTAGTGAAAACCCTCACGGGCTCTGTAAGGCTATGGTAAGCAAAGATGAATAAATGAGAGAGACTTGTTGGTGAAAACCCTTCGGGGCACCACTAGTCGAAAGTGAGTCGTAAAGCTGATGCAAAGAATTAGCACGAACAAGCCCGACTTCAAAGGTCATAGGAATGAGAAAAAGAAATGTTAGATCAGTTTGATACATCGACCGTTAAGTCCAAAATTCATGTCATGGTCATTAAGGCTAGTTACTGCAAAACTAAATATAAAAAAAAAGAAGAGCTCTCTTCCTTTTGTCCTCCCGACAAGGGCATTGCTTGTTAATACTTGTTTCTTTGCATCATTGTGTCTTTCACTCTGAGTCAGTCCTTGTCAAAACAAGCAAGAAAAGATTTCAAAATCTGCTATCAGGTTTTCAGTTGCACAAAGTGAATTTGGCTAGCACACTTAGTTGTTACTGTAACGACCCAACCTATCGTTTTGCGTTGTAGGACCCCGTGCCCCTAAATGAGACTTCCCGTAGTTTCCTTTACTGATTTATGACTTGTGGGGACAGGTGGTTCGGGATTTGGAGGAGTTTGGAGTGGTATATGAATACTTGGTACCTTAAGGTTGGCCTTAAAGGCCAAATTTGATTTCGGTCAACATTTTCAGTAAACGACCTCGGAATCGAGATTTGAATGTTCCGGTAGGTTCGTATGATGATTTAGGACTTGGAAGTATGTTCGGAACGGGTTTCTGATGACCCGGGAGTGGTTCAATGCTAAACAGTGAAATAAGAATTTCTTTAAGTTCAAATTGAGGTTTGGAACGTGTTTTTGTGTTATCGAGGTCCAAACGGAATTCCGAGACCGGGAATAGTGTCGTTATGTCATTTTTGACTTGCTTGTAAAATTTGGTGTCATTCCTAGTAGTATAGGTAGGTCCGGCGTAACGAAAGCAAATTCAAGAACTTAAAGTTCTTAAGTTTGATCCTATAGGTTTTGAGGCGTGATTTTTAGTTTTAGCATTGTTTTGGGCATTCCGAAGGCTCGAGCGAGTCTGTATTATGATTTGGGACTTGTTGGTATATTTCGACGGGGGCTCGGGTGGGCCAGGATGCCATTCGGACATCGTGCGAGGCCAAAAACCAGCTAGAAAAGCTACTGGTGCGATCCAACCTGCGGAGGCCCAGCCGCAGGTGCGAGACCGCTTCTGCTGTCCCAGCCTCGCAGGTGCGACCCCAGGTGGTGTTGCCAGTTTTCGGAGATGCGGATCATTTTCCGTAGAAGCGGAGCCGCATGTGCGGTGTCCGCTCCGCAGGTGCAATACCAGGCCCTTTCCCCATTTCCGCAGATGCGAGATTTTCTCGCAGATGCGAGACCGCAGGTGCGAAAAGCCTGTAAGCAGTGAGGATCGCTTAAAACACGGGACTTAGCCATTTTTCACCATTCCTCTTCCACCATTGGCGATTTTTAGAGCGTGCAAGAAGATATTTGACCTAGGTACTGTAAGGTAAGTAATTCCTACTATAATTTAGCTTAAATACTTGAATTCTTAGGTAGATTAACATCCTAAATTGGTATAAATCATGGGTTTAGAGTGAAGCCTAGGTTCTTGATAAAAATGGGAAATTTCCAAAGAATTATTTAAGAAATCATACAAAAACTATATAATGTTGATCCTTAGGCTATGGGTGAGTGTTTTCTTCGAATATTTCTAGAATCCGAGCATGTGGGCCCGGGGGTATATTTTGGGATTTAGGTTGAAATGATCATTTAGCAAGAAGAATTTTGGACTCTTGAGCATAAATTGACTTGTTAATCATGTGTTTGACTAGTTTCAAGTCCTTGGGCGACGAATTTGGAGTTTCGGGCGCATTCTTGACCCGGGAAGTAGACTTGACACGAGGTAAGTCTCCTTTCAAACCTTGTAAGAGGGAATTCCCCCATAGGTGAATTAAATGATTATGTGTTATTGTTGTGGGGACTACGTACGTACGAGGTGATGAGAGTTCGTGCATAGTGACTATTATTGTATGTCCGGGTAGTTAGGCTCACACCATGCCTTGTGAATTTCCTTAAATTGAATTAAATGCCTTGTGACTTCATTGTGTGCAACTTGTTTCAAGAAAAATCACAGAATTTGTTGTTTTAAAAAGAGTTGTTATTTGGAAAGAATTTAAAGAAAGATGTTGTATTTGCATGCAACTGCTTCGCAATTTATATTCTGCGAGCGGAGTGATTATTTCCCCTACTCTCATGGGAGCGGGCCGTACGCCACGGCAGGTTAATAGATTCATCTATGGTTCGCGCCGTACGACCCTTCGGCAGTGCACAATTATTGATATTATGTTGGCCCAAGCCAGTTGTCCTTATACCACTATGCGCATTCCATTTGCTTGATATTATTATGACGGTTGAGCTGTGAAATAATTTGGAAGATGAATTGAAAACTTGTATATTGGTTCTTCACCAAGTGGGTAGATTTTGATTACGATTCGATATTTATTGCTTTACTGTTCATGATTACATGTTGTCCTCTTTAAACTACTACTCAATTTTACTGTTTGGACCCTAGTAAGTGTCAAGTCGACCTCTCGTCACTACTTCTTCAAGATTAGACTGGATACTTAATGGGTACATATTATTTTATGTACTCATGCTACACTCTGTACTTAACTGTACAGGTTCTGAGGCAGGTGCATCTGGGTATCAGGCCGGAGCTCGTTCCTGAGATATACCTGGGTTAGACCTCACGGTGAGCTGCTTCCCTTGGCGACCCTCAGAAGCACTACGAAGTCTCATTTTGTTATTTCTGTCTATTTTGTTCAGACAGTAGGACAATTATTACATCTTTTGTTATACTCTACTAGTATGCCCGTAGATTTGAGACACTAGTTCCTGACACACACGTAGTAGTCATTATATTTTTGGGCTGTACATATTGACTTACTATCTTTCATGGCTATTTCTATTTATGTTCGTCTAATTTATCCGTTTCTACTTAATGTCTTAAACATAAATTAGGTAAGTGTTTGAAATGTTTTGGTAAATAAAATGAAACTCATGAGTAGATTAATGTTGGCTTGCCCGACTACGGTGTTGGGCGCCATCGCGACCCAAGTTAGGATTTGGGTCGTGACAACATCCTATCAGAGCTCTATGTTCACGTAGGTCTCACAAGTTACAGGCAAACCCAATAGTGTCTTGCGGACCGGTACAGAGACGTCTGTATTTATCTTTGGGAGGCTATAAGGTGTTTGGAAATCTCTCTTTATTCATCTTCTATCGTGCAACTGATGGTATACTAAATCTCACTCTTCTATTCTCTCACAGATGGTGAGGACGCGCGCAACCGACGTTCCGGACCCTGGAGGGACCGCTAACCCCGTCATCCGAGGCCTTATCAACTGGTGGTAGAGATTGCTCGCAGGATCGAGGGTTATCGGTCGAGGAGCAGAGAGTAGGGGCAGCCGGATAAGAGGGCCAGATTTTCTAGGGATTTCATAGGTGCTCCAGCTAGAGGCATAGGTCAGTTCGGTAGGGGCCACCCTAGTAGGCCCTCATATTCATCACCCCACCACCTCCACGATGTGTTTCAGCGAGGCCTTATTTCTGCCCCATGCCGAAGAGTTCTTACCGCCCGCCAGCTATTCAGGGTGCCTTCGGCGGGTATTCAGGTCATCAGGGGTCTTCCACCCCTTACTTTAGTGCTATGCTAGAGGGTTCACATCGCCCTCCAGCTTTACAGGGTTCTTCTTCATGGCAGAAGGCCATGGTACCAGGAGGTTGTTATGAGTGTGGGGATCCAAGTCACATGAAGAGGTATTGTCCCAGGCTTCGGGGCAAAATAGTGCAGCATGGTCACCAGCCTATGAGATCAACACCAGCGGTTTGTCCACCCAGAGGTGGAGGACAGACTGGTAGGAGTCGTCCCAGAGGTGGAGGCAAGGCAGGGGGAGCCCAGTCAGCTCCTATTTATTCTGGTGGAGGTTAGTCATCCGACGCTCCAACCAGATTCTATGCTATTTCGACCAGATCAAATGCAGTAGCCTCAGATGCCGTGATTACAAGTATTATTTCAGTATGCGTTAGATATGCCTCGGCATTATTTGATCCAGGGTCCACTTATTCATATGTATCAACTTTTTTTGCTCATTCCCTGGATACTCCTCGTGAGTCCTTGGGTACTCCTGTTTATGTGTCCACTCCTGTGGGTGATTCTGTGATTGTGGACCGGATTTATCAGTCCCGTGTGGTTACATTCTATGGGTTCAATAACAGAGAGGATCTCCTGTTGCTTGATATGGTTGATTTTGAGGTCATCCGGAGCATGGATTGTCTATCTCCTTATCATGTTGTTCTAGATTGCCATGCCAAGACAGTTACTCTAGCCATGCCCGAGTTGCCGAGATTGGAGTGTAGAGGTTCCTCAGTTAGTGCAGCCAGTTTGGTTATTTCTTTCCTGAAGGCTCGACATATGGTCGAGAAGGGTTGTTTGGCTTATCTTGCTTATGTGCGGGACACCACCGTCGAGTCTCCGACGATTGATTCAGTTCCAGTAGTTCGAGAGTTTGCTGATGTATTTCCTTCAGACCTTCCAGTAGGGGTGGGCATATATCGGGTAAAACCGATAACCCGAACCGTTAATTCTTTATTGGGTTATCGGTATTGGGTTAACGGTTCGGTAACGGGGTAAATTTTTTTTTATTGGGTTATCGGTTCGGGCTCGGTTTGTAATTTTGTTATTGGGTAAAAACCAATAACCCAATAAGAATGAACTAATTTACTAATTTACCCTTAATTATATACTAGGGTTTTATTTCCATAACTCCCTCTTCAGTTGTCCGCTTATTCGCTATAAGCTAGTCTCAGCCCCTCAATTGTTTCCGCCGCAGCCCGCAAGTTGCCTCACCAGTTCTCCGCCAGTCTACCTCACCAGTCACCACGGCTCACTCCCTCACCGTCAAGACTCAGGCCGACACTCGTCAATCGCATCATGTAAATTTTGGCTCAGGATTTTTCTGTTTGCTTCTTGTGAATTATTTTGATTTTTGTTTACTCTTGTTCTTCTCTCATGTTTGGTGGTTGGTTGTTAGCTGGTTCTTTATTGTGATTATTAGATTGATATGGCTAGATTTGGGTGGCTGGGCATTATTTTGATCGAGAATAGTATTTTTTGGCTATTTGTTTTTTGTTTTTTTTTGTTTCTGGGTATTTGTGTTATGGTTGATTGTGTCGGACTTGGTATATTGGATTTTTGTTTGGTTTTGTTGTGTCTAGAGGGGGAGCTAGTTTGAATTTTGTCAAACTATAAAACGCATTTAACAGACTCCTCATTTTCTACTAATTGATCCTCTCAGACTTCCTAACCTTCTTGTTCCTTCTTCTTTTAGCCTTAACTTTTGGTTCTGACTTTTATTTGTTGTCTCCTTCCTTTTGCTCTATTTCTTTTCCCTTTTCTGGTGCACTCTTCCCTTCCCTTGTTTTCTTATAATTTGCATTTGCCTCCCTTTGAACTTTTTGAGTGTTGCTTTTTCCCTTTCTTGACACTTAATCGAGATCATTCATCCTGTCCTAGTTTGTTGAATATAGTTGTCTGATAATAATACCTTGCCCCTTTTGATAAGTCTGTTTGTTTTTCTTTCTAGTAACCTCCTTAAACCGATCATCTAGTGTGTGTGTGACTGTGTGTTTCTATTGTTGCCTCGCTGCTTGATTCCTTTTAAATTTATACTCACAGTGACACAAACAGATGGCTGAAAATATGATGATTGATAAGGTGATTGGTGAAAGTGGACTTCTAATTCAAATGCGACATCGCAATCTCAATCAGTTCAATCGACATTAAAGAGACAAAGAAAAAAGAGGTCTCCTGCATGGGAACATTTTGACCAAATTATTGATCCGGAAGAAATCAAAAGGGTGTCTGTAAATATTGCAAAAAAAGAATATTTTGCCGATTCAAAAGATAATGGTACGAAATCACTCTTTACACATATGTCCAGTTGTCCAAAAATTTCTTTAAGTGTTTCTAAAAATCAATCCAAAATAGGCTTTAAACCTATTCCGGGGGGTAACAAGGGTGATGTAGCTGTTGTTCCATGGAAATTTGATCAAGAACAATGTAGGAAGGCTTTGTATCGTATGGTGATCGTTGATGAACTTCCTTTCAGCTTTGTTGAAAAGGAAGGTTTTGTGAATTTTATGAAAGTTGCACAACCTTTTTTTCGAATTCCTTCACGTAGAACTGTGACTCGGGACTGTTTTGATCTTTTCAATGAGGAAAAACGTAAGTTAGTGAAGCTTTTTAAAGATCAGAGAGTTCGCCTTACCACTCATACTTGGACTTCCTTACAACGAATAGATTATATGTGTATTACTGCTCATTGGATTCATAGTGAATGGAAAATGCATAAACGAATTATCAACTTTTGTCCAATTTCTAGTCATAGGGGTGAAGATATGGCAAGTAATATTGTTAATTGTTTAAAAGAGTGGGGGTTACAAAAGATTTTCACTTTCATAGTTGATAATGCTAGTTCAAATGATGTGACGGTGAAGGATCTTTCTAAGAAGTTAACTAAATGAGGGACAAATTCCATGAATGGTAAGCACCTTCACGTGAGGTGTATGACTCATATTATGAATCTTGTTGTTCACGATGGTATAAAAGAATCAATTGTGTCTATTGAACGTATTAGGCAAGCAGTGAGATATATCGGGCAGTCTCCTGCTAGGTGGAAAAAGTTTCAGGAATGTTGTGATGAAGGAAGTCTAGTTAGGAAATCTTTATGTTTGGATGTTCCTACAAGGTGAAATTCTACATACTTGATGTTGAACAGGGCTATTGAATATGAGAGTGCAATTTTAGAATATGATGATCATTATGTNTTTCTTGAAATCTTTTATAAGCTTACTTTAAAGGTATCTGGCTCACTTTATGTTACATCAAATCATCATTTTCTTGAAATTTGTGAAGTTGCTGTTTACTTGAAACAATTGATATTAAATGAAGATGTTCTTTTGGTTTCAATGGCAAAGAAGATGAAGGAGAAATTTGATAAGTATTGGGGTGATCCAGAAAAAATGAACCAGATGATTTTCATTTCATGTATTTTGGATCCTCGGTACAAGTTTGATTTTGTTAGTTTTGCACTTGCGAAGATGTTTGAAGAGAAAGGGCCAATTATCGCCAAGGCAGTGCATACATACATGACTTCATTGTTTGATGAGTATGTAAAGTCTCATTCAAAAGATAAAGGTAGCCGTTCTTCTTCATGTGTATCTAACTCTGATTGGACACAGTGGAACTTATTAGTATCCAAAACGGAGGAGCTTTTGGTTCTTTCTTTGAAGAATTAAAAAGACATAAAGCTGGGATTGGAGGTTCATATTCTAAATCAGAATTGGAAAAATATCTTACAAAAGATGTTGAAAATGAAATAGAAGACTCTAATATTTTTCTTTGGTGGAAGGTAAACTCACCTAGATTCCCCATTCTTGCTGAGATGGCTCGGGATGTGTTATCTATTCCTATTTCAAGTGTTGCATCCGAATGTGCATTTAGCACTGGAGGGCGTATTCTTGATTCATTTAGGAGTTCATTGACTCCTAAATTGGTGGAAGTTCTATTGTGCCTTCAAGATTGGCTTCGGAGTGAGCCATTACCTGTAAGTGTTGAGGAAGATTTAGATGTTCTCGAGCAACTAGAACAAGGTAGCAATATTTTAATTTGTTTGATTGTATATTATTTTTATAAATAGTTTATTTAATATAGTTGTTGTTTGACTTGTTAATATATATTCTCATAGATTTTGCCAATCTTGGAAACGAACCTTGCAATGTTGATGTGTAGAATCTTAGATAGTTGTGAGTTAAAATTTTGGTAAGTTAATTATTCATCTTATATAACACATGGTATGGTTACAAATATTACTGGACTTATTATTTTTTCTTTTTATGTTTAATAGGTGTAACCATGCCTCCACTTTGTGGTCTCAAGATCTCACCTGTTTGGAGTCACTATGAAAGGATTGAAGAAGGTGATGATGGATGGTGAAAATTAAGATGTAGGCATTGTCATCTTGTATTACGTTACAAAGCACGAGTAACTGGTACTAAGTCCTTAATGATGCATGTTGAGCGTTGTTTGGAGCACAAATTGGAGAACCCTATTAGGATTGAGTAGTTGTTGTGCTATTTATTTGAATTTGAACTATTAGTACTATGTTTGGACTTTGGACTTGTTAATGTGTTTGAACTATTACTTTGGACTGTTTGTAATATTGAACTATTACTTTGGATGTGTAGCTGTTGGGAAATACAGTTGTGTAGCTGAATAGTCCTGATTTCTGTTTTAAGGTTTTTTTTTAAGATTTTATTGTTGTGGGTCATATGAGACAGATTAACACCAAGGAGGTGTGTTTAAGATTTTGTGTTTAAGGTTTTTGTTTAAGATTTTGTTGTTGTAACGACCCAGCCGGTCGTTTTGTGTGTTGGGACTCCGTTCCCGTGAATGACTCTTCCCATAGCGACTACTCGTGCCTTATGACTTGTGTGGGCAGGTAGTTCGAGATTCGGAAGTGATTTGGCCAGTTCAGGAACACTTGGTTCCTGAAGGCTAGCCTATTTGGCTAATTTTGGTTCCGAGCAGCATTTTTAGCAATCGACCTCGGAATCGAGTTCTGACAGCTCCAGCAGCTCCGGATGATGATTTCGGACTTGGGACTGTGTTCGCCTCGGGTTTCTGATGACCCGGGAGTATTCCGGCACCTGAATTAGAATTCAGGATTTCATGTGATTTGGAATTCAGCCTGGAATTGGACCTCGTGATATCATGGTCCGAATGGAATTCCGGAACTGGCAATAGTTCCGTACAGTCATTTATGACTTGTCCGCAAAATTTGGGGTCATTCCGAGCAGTGTAGACCCGTTCGGCGTATTGATGAGCCGTTGAAATTTTTCTTGAAATCCTAAGTTTGATCTAAGGGGTTTTGGAGAGTGATTCTTGGTTTGAATGATGTTTCTAGTGTTCTGGGAGCTCGAGCAAGTCCGTCATGTGATTTGGGACTTGTTGGTATAATTTGTCGAGGGCTCGGGTGGGCCCAGGGGTCTCCCGGAACCCGATCGGGGTCAAAAACCAGCAAAACTCATAGCTGGTGGGAATTTACTGGTGTGACTGCACCTGCGGTCCATGAGCCGCAGGCGCGAGTTTCGCACCAGCGGAATTCCCTTCGCAGGTGCGGCTCCTTCCGCAGGAGCGGCCTTCTCTCCGCAGGCGCGGACAAAAGCCTGCAGGCGCGACCTTCCCCAGGGGCCCAGGCCATCGCAGAAGCGGCCTATTCTCCGCAGGCGTGGACAAAAGCCCGCAGGCGCGAGAAATTCCCCAATGCCCAGGCCTTTTTCCGCAGGCGCGACCTTTTTCTCCGCAGGTGCGAGTCCGCACCTGCGATCTAAAAGTCGCAGGTGCGGTAACTGCTGGGCAGTTCCATTTAAAAGGCCAAGTCGTGATTTCTTTCCAAAATCACATTTCCTCCATTATTGACGACCCCAAGAGCTCCAGAACGGGAATTTTGGCCTAGAAACTCAGGTAAGTGAATTCTTGACCCTCCGCATGTCAATTTCTTCCGTTCTTTGAGAATTTCCTCTTCCTAATCCATTTAAATTCATAAGAAATTGTTGGAGGAAGAAAGAGGGGTTTGATGAAAATGTGAATTCTGATTTTTGGGCCATTGAGGGATGATTAATTGAGTTAATCTTGATCCTTAGGCGACGTATAGCACGTTCCTTCAAGAGATATATTTTTCCGGACGCCGAGGCTCGGAGTTGAATTTCCAAAGTACGTCAAGAATACGTTTTTAAGGAAATATTTGATAAATCCTCCTCGAATCTTCCTAAATTGATATAATTATGTGTTTTTGGCTAGTTGCGAGCCATCGAGGGTGATTCGGAGGATTCGTGCGTCGTGTTGATTGGTCCGTTGGCCGGAGGAGCACTTGTCCAGGTGAGTCTCCTTTCCAAACTTTGTAAGGGGGAAATGTCCCCTAGGCTCTTGATTGCTAATTGTGCTCGTTGTGAGGGGGCTACGTACGCACCACGTGACGAGAGTCCGTACGTGGCATCTATACTGTATATCGGGTAGCCGTAGGACCCACGAGCATGTTCTAATTGTTGTTTGATATTATCTGATGTTTTGTACGAGTTATTACTTATATATGATCAAATTGAGCTATGATAGCTGCGAACTAAATGTACATAATATTCAGATAAGGATTATGAACTCTATGAATTGAGTAATTGTGTTACTCCTGATATAATTGATAAAGAGCAAAGAATAAATGAGATTATGAGCCGTTGAGCTAAACGAAGGTGGTTAAAATTCCTTCTTATACTTGAATAATGTGATAAGTCTTGATAATGAGCTGTTGAGCTGAATGAAGGTGGTTAAAATTCCTTCTCGTACTTGAATTGTTCGGTCGTGGTAATATTATGAGCAAAGAGGATTATATGATGAAAATCCTAACTTTGGCTATCAAGTGAGGTGTGAGTATCCAATCCCGTTGAGTGTGGGCGAGTCGGTACCACGATGTCTACATATACACATAAATATATGCATTCATGCAGTCGCATACATGCATTCACGCATTCATGGCCCCCGAGTCACAGGTTTGATTCGTGATCGGGGAGAACTTATATTTTTATTTCCCCTGAGTCACAGGTTTGACTCGTGATCAGGGAGAATTTCACTTATGCTTTACTTGCCCCTGAATCACAGGTTTGATTCGTGATCAGGGAGGAATTTCACTCATATTTTACTAACCCCTGGATCACAGGTTTGATACGTGATCAGGGAGAGATCAGACTTGTTTTACTTGCCCCTGA
>ML247165.1:0-12618 GCA_005239495.1 Nicotiana undulata | reverse complement strand
TATAGATGCCACGTACGGACTCTCGTCACGTGGTACGTACGTAGCCCCCTCAACGAGCACATTTAGCAATCAAGAGCCTAGGGGACATTTTCCCCTTACAAAGTTTGGATAGGAGACTCACCTCGTGTCGAATCTACCTCTCGGACTAAGAACGCGCCCGCAACTCCGAACTCTACACCCGAGGACTCATAAATAGTGTAGGAAAAATCCGTATGATTTTTTTTTTGGAAAATATTACATTGTAGTCCATATAGAATCACAGAACCCCGTTGCTAAATTTTCTAAGAAGTCTCGTAAGTATTTTTGTTTCAAGTAAAATCACGTTACTACCATTCCAAATGCTTGTATGAATTGTTGAAGCACTTTCCACACTTAGAAGCCTTTTAAATTTTTGTGAATTCTTGAATTCCTTTCACGTTTGAAGCTATTAGAAAACCAAAGAAAGTAGGACCAAAGTCTTTTAGGTTTTTGCTGAAACCATTTTTGATGTGTAGAGATTTAATAACTAAGTTAGAGAGGTTCTTATCCCTTGAAAGTGGGCCCCACTTATTGGCTTAGTTGGCCAAAGAATTCTCCTACTTTTGCCAAATTTCACGTGACATTAAGAGTCACTAGTTTGAACATATTTGGCTGCCACGTTTTCTTTTTATAAGGCTTGTCCAAAAATTTATCTACTTATTAGTTAATTGGGTAATGTCCCGTTATTCGGTAATTAACCAATCACCCGTTTAATTAAGAATTATTTTCACTTAATTAAAATATTACTCACTTTTCACACACTTTACTATTATGGCCATGTGGTATCTTATATGGTATTTATCCATAAATACCGGATATTTTAGCTCGTGCCATATTTTATTCCAAAATGTCAAACCTCCACGAAACTCTTTTTTTTCCGATTTGCTTACCCTCTCACATTCACAAATTTACTTATCCCTTATTTGAAATAGCGTGATACTTATAAATTCAAAATAAATCTCATTTAGGAAAACAGGGTCCGATAACAAAAAATGACTGGTCGGGTCGTTACACCCGGGATGTGCACGCATATCGAGGTGAGATTAATGGAGGCTTTCGGGGCCTCGAGACACAGATTTAGCTAGAATTACTTAGGATGACCTTTTGAGTCATCACATTAGTGGATTTTCTGGCAGCTCAAGGCTGGAAGGACATGGTCCTTCGCATGGAAGACAAGCTGGTCAGATATGAGGTTGTGGAGTTCATGGGGAATGCAACTGTGATTGGATGAAGGGTTACATCATCGGTCAGGGGAGTTGAAGTCTCCTTTGACGCTCAAGAACTGGGAGTCATTCTAGACATTCCATCTGAGGGCTATGGCGACTATACAAGGCAAAGATGGCCTTGCTTGGATGGAATGGCCTCAGCACTCAACATCACCAGATTCTTTTGTGACAATGAAGAAGAGCCTGATCCCAAGGCTGTGTACAAAAGCGAGATGAAGCCTTAACACAAGCTGTTCTTTGAGTTTGTAATTAAATTTCTGCTGCCCAGACAAGAGCGCAGGCACATTGCCAACTACATGGATCTAACGCTCATGGAGTGCCTATACAGAGGCAAACAGATCAATTGGCCATCTTTAATCATCCAGCTTTTGGACAGAGTGGTGAATGGCACCAAGGCCCATGAAATTCCTTATGGCTTTATCCTTACTGCTGTTCTGGCTCATTTTGGAGGCCCCGCACAGAAGGCTGAAATGGCTATTGCAAAGGATTTCTTTGGGAAAGACACGTTGCTGTCATGCGATTACACTATTAGTGCCCCGGCAGATGAACCTGGTTCATCTCGGAAGTAACCAGTCAACAGCAAGGTCCATACTCTGGTGCAGGTAAGCGAGCAAAAGGATATGGATATCCTTCGTTTGGAGACTCGCTTAGTTGAGGTGGAAGGTGAGCGTGATGCTCTCAAAGCTGAATTAGCCAAGGAGAAGGATAAAAATGAGGGTGTCTTACACCAAATGTTGTCTCTTCTCCAAACCAAGAATCCTGCCTCTTCTGCACCACCCCAAACTTAGGAATTTCCAGAACTACCCCCTCCTATCCTATCAAGTGCACAGTTTGGGACTGTGTCGAGTGTGTTTTGTTTCAGGTTTTTATTCTGTCTTACTCATGTGTTGGCTGCTTTTGATTTAATCTGTTTTGGTGTTGATAATCCATGTTAATCAAATGAAAGCTTGGTATTTGAAAAATGTATCTATTTATGATTTAGCTTACATTATTGGTTTCTTGTGTTGATTAATCATGTTTGCACCTGCAGTTGCCTCAATTGGCCATGAGTAAGAATTAATAACTAGTAAGTATCATTTTGCAACTTTTCGATGACCAAAAGGGGGAAGATGTGTTGTGTGTGTTGTGTTGTTCAAAAAATTTTAAAGTGATATTTATAACCTAATGAACCTAGTTCTTGATGATTAATGCTCACAAATATATAAAGTGTTGGATGTGTATACAGGATAAAAGCACAGAGTTTGTCATCATTAAAAAGGGGGAATTTATTGGACCATGTCCCTGAATGGGTTTTGAAGATTGACAAAAGGTGTCAAGTTGAACCAGGTCCATCATAGCATCCACATCTGAATGAAGCAGTTGGAACACGAATAGTACAAGTCTAGGAGATATCAGTGCNAGTTGGATCATAATTGAATCATGGACTCAACAAACGGACTCTATAAATAATCAATGTATTACTGCTGAAAGAGGTGACGCACAAGTGCTAAAGTGAATCAAGTTCTGAAGCAAAAGTTCTAGAGATATTTTGCAAGTAGAATTGTTGTATGATACAAAGGCTACAATTCAACTAGAAGAAACAGTTCCATTGTTTGTATATTGAGTCTAGTTGATTGTAGTAGGAGTTTTAATATTGTATCTTATCAGTTTTCATAGAAGTAATTGTAATAGGTACAAATTGTTCAAGTTAGAGTTAGCTTGAAATATGTAGAAATTAGCTAGAGGCTAGTTGATACAAAGAGGATTAGAGTTAGTCCTAGGATTACAGAAGAGTTTATTTTGTAAATCCGTTTTGGCTCAGAGTTTTAGTGAAGAGTTTGAGCAAATCCTACTGAGGAGTAGGTCGTGGTTTTTTCACCTTTTGAGCCAGGTGTTTTCCACGTAAAAGTCCCTGTGTCTTTACTATTACTGCTTAATTATTCCGTAAACAGTAGTAAGTAGTATACTAAGAAGAACCAGGTTCTTCTTATTAGACAGCACTCGAAAGTTGGGTACTGCACAATTAACTTGTAATATTGTGTAGTATTGAAGTCTAAAACAACACTTTTCATTATGGTCACTACCAGAAAATGGGCTTATGGCAACAATTATTTTAGTAACGGTTATTAATCTATATGGTAACGGTTACAACCATTACAATAGCATTTAGGTGATATCGGCACACTTTGACTATACAACCGTTGCAATTGTACAAAAACCGTTGCCATAGAGTCATCTGACGCAACGGTTATATAAATTGTCCCAATAATACAATCTACTGGAACGCTTTTTTAGTAAAAATATCTATTGGAACGGTTATTTTTTTCCCTCTTTATTTTCCTTGAATTTTTTTAACCCGCCAAAACAACCCCTATTTATTTATTTTTTAATAATTTTAATAACCTAAATATTAAAACTTTTTTGTTACTGTGTATACCCCCAACGTAACGCTGATACAACCAATGCATTCCCTTTTTCTTCGATGACCCGCGTTTCTCTCCAAAAATCTTGTTCTTCCTCTCCAAAATCGCCGATACCCCCGTCTCTCTATCTCTCTCTAAAAACTCTGATACCCCATCTCTCTCTGATGCCCTGAAAAACCCTCAATCCTCTTTTAATTTAGAGTTTTTAAGGATTAATTAGCTTAAGTGCAGAAAGAATCGGAGAAGCTAAGGTTTTTTGCAAAGGGTTTTGTATCCTTTGAAGGGCTTAGGTCAACTTGTTGTGTAAAGGTTACAAACGAAGGATCAGAGAAACAATTTGAAGACCCAAATACTAAGGTAATAAGATTTGTTTTTCTCACTTTTCACTTTCTGGTTCTTAATCGAGAAATCTGGTCTTATTTTTGGGTTTTCTTATGGTTTTTTTCAGTTGAATTAGGGATTTTGTGTGAATTTTCAGCTACTGTTTTCTTGTGCTAAAATTCGTGCTTGATGTATTTGAGTTTTGTGTGAATGCCGAGTTTTGTTGATTTCAGGGCTTACACACTGGTTGTGATTGCGAGTAGGTTTAAAATAGTCCTTTAAATATTTTAAAAAATAGTTTAGTTCCTCTAATTTTGCTAAAAGTGTGTACTTTTGGTCTTCGTCAAATATTTAACAAACCTTGACTGTTATATTTAATAAAAATATGGGGGAGAAGATTAGATGTAAACTCACGTTTAGATGTGTATTTTCTGCTACTCTTGGGTTTAATTATGGTATCTTGTGCATTTTATAAGTATAATTTTTGCTATTTTTGCCTAGTGTAGTTTTGGTGTTATAGTTTGGGAATTAACAGAATTTTCATGGCATCTCAAGTTATTTTTATGGGAATCGACATTCATTCAACTACCTAACAGTTTTTCTGGGGACACTTAGGACTATGTGACAATCCACCAGATAATTAGGCCATAGACTGAATGTGTGATGACCCAAAAGGTCATCCGAAGTAATTTTAGCTAAATCTGTATTCCGAGGCCCCGAAAGCCTCCGTTAATCTCACCTAGATATGCGTGTGCATCCCAGGCGTGTAGCCAGGAAGTCTTTATGTTGATGAATAAAGTTTACCTTGGCCAACATTTTTGGTAAGCGGACCCGGACCCGTTATTTGACGGTCCCGGAGGGTCCGTAGGAAAATATGGAACTTGGGCGTATGCCCGGAATCGAATTCCGAGGTCCCAAGCCCGAGAAATGAATTTTTAAAGAAAATTATTTTCTGAAAATAATAAAGGATTTTGAAAATGAATAATTAAGTGAAAACCGTGTTACCGAGCCCGTATTATGGTTCCGGATCCCGGAACAGGTTTATTATATATTATGTGACTTATTTGTGATGTTTGGTGTAAAACGGACTTGGAATGACGTGTTTCAGATCAAATTGGAAAAAATTAAGTTTTATGAAGTTTTAAGAAAATTCTAAGAGTTTTGAGGTTTGATTCGATGATTTTGATGATATTTTGGTGATTTAAATACTTGAATAAGTCCGTAGGATATTTTGGGAGTCGTGTGTGTGTTTGGTTTTGAGACCCGAGGGCTCGGGTGAGTTTCAGGTAGCTAACGGGGTGTGAAAAGAAGGAAAAATCTGGTGTTCTTGGCATGTTTCTGATGTCAGGTATAATACCCTTCGCGAACGCGGCAAGGGCTCGCGAACGCGAAGGGTAAATAGTGTGGCTTGGGTTTTTGTTCTACGCGAACGCAGGGGTACGGTCGCGAACGTAGAGCTATGGAGGGTACTGCTCTACGCGAACGCGACGCCCCTCTCGCGAACGCGTAGTGTTATAGGGTGGGGTCTGGGGTCAGGTAGGTTTGTTCTTCGTGAACGCGGGCAGAGGCTCGCGAACGCGGAAGGTTAAGGAGTCAGACCTACGCGAACGCGAACCTGGCTCCGCGAACGCATAAGTTCCAGATGTCAGCCCTTCGCGAACGCGGCCAGTGGCCCACGAACGCGATGGGTAAATCCCTCCAGTGATTTTAATAACCCAAAAACAGAACTAATTTGGGATTTCTCCCATTTTTCACAACTCTTCTTCTTCCCCAACCCACCTAGACGAATTTTGAAGAACTTTTCTTCCATAGCTCCATAGGTAAGTATTCTTAACATCATTTCCTCTTACTTTCATCAACTAATCACTAGATTCTAGGCCTAAAAACATGGAATCAAAGTAGAAATTAGGGAATTTGGGTAGAGTTAGGTTTTTGGGAATTTTGGGTGATTCAACCTCAATTTAGGATCGAATCGTAAAACAAATTATATATTCTAACTCGTGGGGTTATGGGTGATCAGGTTTTTGTCCAAGCCTCGTATTTGGACCAAGCGGGCCTAGGGTCGAATTTTAGTATTTTTGGAAGAATAGTAGAAAATGTATAATTAGGCTTCGGAATTGGTTTATTGAGTATTTATTGATGTTAATAAATCCATTATGTCTAGATATTATTGATTCGGAGTTGGATTCGAGAGGGAAGGCTGTGATTAAGGCTTGACTTGCATTTTTTGGAGCTGAGGTAAGTGTTTGGCCTAACCTTAACTTGAGGGAATAGGTATAGAGTCTTATTTGCTATGTGAAAATCATGTCCAACATATAGGTGAGGTGACGGGTACCTATATGTTGTGGTCAAGCATGCCCGTAGGTCAAATGTAATGAATCATACCGTGTTCTTAATATTCTCTGTACTATGAGTAATTGGTGATTTAGAAGTAATACCTTGATGTTGTTCCACGACATGTGGAGTTATTGTGTTATTTGTTTCAGTTGAGGCTTTTACTGTTGATATTGTATTTCTGATGCGAGGTTGGTTATAGCTGAGTCCCTTGCCGGGACGATAGAATTTTATTGAGTATTTCCATACACTTGAGACTTCTTATTGTTGATTTTCACATTATATTGCTACTTTTATATTATTTATCGCACGAGGGGAAATGTTGTGCTTATTGTTTATTATTTATCACACGAGGGGACATGCCGTGCTGATCGTTTATTATTTATCGCACGAGGGGACATGTCGTGCTGATTGTTTGTTATTTATCACACGAGGGGACATGCCGTGTTGATCGTTTATTATTTATCGCACGAGGGGACATGCCGTGCTGATTGTTTATTATTTATCACACGAGGGGACATGCCGTGTTGATTGTTATTGTTATCGCACGAGGGGACATGCCGTGCCGATGTGTTACTGTTTGATGCACGAGGGGACATTCCGTGCCGAGCGATTTGTGAGGTGATGCACGAGGGGACATGCAGTGCCTTGTGTTATTCATTATCTATTCGGAGGTGTTAAATTCCTATTTTTTTTTGTTACATTTCAGCTGTTACCCTGTTCCACTATGCTAGTATTTGTTGCCCCTTTTACCCCCAGCATGTTCTCCCCGTATCTGTTTTTACTTGCTTATTTCCGCCGATATCTTTCCTGTTATTATATAGAATTGTGCAGGTACGTATATTGTTGTCGGTCCTAGCCTTGTCACTACTTCGCCGAGGTTAGGCTCGGCACTTACTCAGTACATGAGGCTGGTTGTACTGATGCTACACCTGCACTTCTTTATGTTGTGCAGACTACGCAGCCGGACCCGGTGGTCACTGACGGTCGGAGCATTCCATCAGTTCATACAGGAGACATCGAGATAGACCGCAGACGTTCGTGAGCCTTGGCGTCACCTTCTACCCTTCACGTTCAGCTCTGTCTTATCTTATAGTTCAAAGACAGTCATATGTACTTATTTTCAGACCTTTGTTTTAGTAATCTCTTAGACAGTTCGTGAGTATGTGACACCATTTCTGGGATTTGTATATGGGTTTTATTTCAAAGTTGCTATATTATTTTTGGTAATTTGTTAACCTTAATATTGTTGACCATCAATGCCTTAGTAATCTCGTTCATTTTAGCTGTTATGAGTTTTATTTAGTTCAAACGTCAGCTTGTGTAGCGGGTTCAACGTTGGACGCAGTCATGACCCGAAGGTGGGATTTCGGGTCGTGACAGAATGGGAGTTGAATAACATCCTCTGTATCAAGCTTTTTCGCTCCCCCCTCCCCCAGAAGAAAGAGTAAAAGCAAAACTTGCTTTTCTTCTCTCTTTTAACCCTTTATCTTCTTAGTTGTGGTTAGATGTATCCTTTCAGATATTGCTACTGTTAAGGTTAATGAAAGATATAGGTCTTTTTATACAACTTTTTCTGAAAGATACTATATTGTCTTGCCCCTTAAAATCCTTCCATAAGTTCATGAATTTCTTGACAAAATTAGAGACTTAAAATATGCACTTAAATAGAGGAAGGGGAAAATAACCAAAATTGTTAGTAAGAGATTTTTGGAGGCAAATGAATATTCTTGTTTTAACTTATATATGCACAGATATTGCTTATATTAGAGCCACTAAATTACATCGACAGTAGTTAGTGTAAATTAATCAGTCTGCCCATAAATTAAATACATATTCTGCAGCCCTGGCTACTTTCATTGAAATGATTGTTGTTTGTGAAGAGTGAATATCCTATGTGTGTTTAATGTATTGCCACTTGCCTGTTCCTTTGCTTAGCATTCTTTCAATACTGCCAATAGGTAATACTAATACTATAATCTCTTGGAGAAAGTATGAAAGTCAATTGAAAAAAAAGCACTTTGAAGCATATGAGAATGACGAGTTTCGAATGAAGTAGGCCGAAAGATGTTCCGGCGTCTCACTTCAAAGATCTTCTTGAATATTGAAACTCCGACACCGCAAAGGTATTTCCTTTTCATTATTTGAAACTAAGATTGATTTGGGTTTGTTATCAAATGTTTATTTACTATTGTTGTAGGAGGGTAGATGTTTCTTTTGTCACGTTAGTTATCAAAGGTTGAACTTGGCTGCTCTAGATATGGATTAGCCATTGATGATTTTTCTGTTTTGACTTTAGGTTCTAGCAAAATGAGTTGTATTTAAACTAAGATGATTGGTCTTTTGTGAGGCATCTCATCTTCGTTATAATTATTAATTTATCGTGAACAGTATTTAAATAAACCCTCCGCGACCATTAAACCCTTTTACACCATTTTTGAACGGGAAAAGAGCTTTGAGGCGATTTTGAAGAGAGGAAATCATTGTTCTTCATTGAGGTAAGGATTTTGGACCCTAAAGCTCGATTATATGTGATTAAGGAACAAAATACTAGTGTTTAATTCATGAAAATCAGTAGAAAAAAGGCGGAGTTAGGGCTTGAGATTATGAGATCTTCTATGGATGATTTGAGGGGTCAAACGAACTCCGATTTTCGAGTTCTTTATATGTACGGACTCGTGAGATGATGAAGAACATTTTGGTATAAAGTTTGTCGAGTTCTGGGTCGCGGTCCTGAGGGTCAAGTTTTGACTGATTTCGGGTTTTGTGCTTAAAATCGATATTTTTTAATTGGAATTCATTCCTTTAGCATAATTTAATGACAAAAACATGAACTTGGTAGATTTTGAGCACTCAGAAGTTGATTCGAGAGGCAAGCGTGTTGTAGAGTAGCTTTTCGGGCTAGTTCGATGTAAGTAATGTCTTTAAATTCTGTCCCGAGGGTATGAAACCCCGGACTTTGCATCCTTTCACGATTTTGGAGTGCACAAATTGGGAATTTGGAAATATATTCCTTTTTAGGCGACTATTGAGTTGCGAAATCGCTTTTAAAGCCTATGCTTAATAGTATTGATGTATTTTTGATATATTTGGGTTGTAAGCCATATTTGGGGCTTAGTGCCGATCTGTTTAACCCCTTGGGGGATATTTTACTGATATTCCTCACTTGATATGTTATGATTTTTCACTCAGACCTTCTTGATAATTGTTTTGACACTTAGAGTATGTTGATATTATTTCTTGAAAATGAAATACTATTTTTGGGTCGAGAACCTGATATATTTATGGCTCGAGTGGCATATTGAGAGTGTCTGACTGAGTGAGGCCGAGAGCCTATATTGTGAGGATGTCATGATATGAGAGAGGCCGAGTGCCTGAGAGTTATTGATGCCATGATATGGCTTATTTATAGCGCTTGGGATGAAGGAGCCCCTCCGGAGTCTGTACACACACCCAGTGAGCACAGGTATCTACTGAGTGCGAGTGTCGAGTGCCGAGTGCNAGATGGTGCGGTGCCGAGGGAATATTTACGAGTGATGATTATGGCCCGAGGGACAGATGTATGATGATATTTTATTGAGAAATACTGGAAAATATACTTGTTTTAAAGAATTTTTATGGAAACTGGTTTGAACTTTTATACATTTTATTGAGCCGTGGCATTTTACTGTTTTGTGGATTGGTGTATCTGTGCTGTGTGTTTCTTATTCTTCAGACTGTGATTTATTTTCATTACTACTGAGTTGGAGTACTCATCATTACTCCTTGTACCTCTGTGTACAGGTACAGGTACTGGTACTGAGCGGTAGCCATCTGAGTTTGTACGGCGCCTGCATTTGGGATATCGAGGTAGCTGTCCAGCGTCCACAACATCTCTATTTCCCTTTCCTATTTTTTACTTAGTTCTTCATTCCGAGATTATGTATTATGACAGTAGTATTCTTAGATGCTCATGACATGTTGACTCCGGGTCTTGGGGACGATTGTAGACGGTTAGCTTATTTGTTTTGTTTAAGGATTTCAAAATTTATATGCGTATATTGAATTGTTGAACGTAAGTTGAGATATTGAAAAGAAAATGTGAAAATTGTGAGTGTTGGCTAGCCTAGTTCCACGATAGGCGCCATCACGACCGGTTTAGGATTTGGGGTCGTGACAGTTGATGAATTTTTAAAGAGGAAACTGGGAGTTTTGTCCTAAAGTTTTATAATATGAAATTTTGTGTTTTGAACATCTATTTGGAGTCATATTTGAGTGAAACTATTATGGTTGGGCTCGTAATTGAATGGGTTGACAGACTTTGTGGGTTTGGTCAGGTTTCGAGGTGCAGGCCCGGGTTGGACTTTTTGGCCGATTTTGGACTTTTGATTAAAGATTCAACCTTTTCGATTGGTATTGGTTCCTTTAGCATTATTTGATGTATTTGAGTTGTTTTTGTTTAGTTTCGAGCCGTTCGGAGGTTGGAACATGCGTGATGGCATTTTTGGAGCATAGCTTGGCTTGCTCGGCGTTGGTATTGGTTTGTTCGAGGTAAGTAACTCTTCTAAACTTAGTGTTGAGGGTATGAAATCCCGCATTTCGTGTTATGTGATCGGTATTGAGGTGACACACATGCTTGGTGACGGGCGTGTGGGCGCGCACCTTTTGAATTGGGACTTTGTGGTTCCCATGGCACTGTATAGTGGCCCTATTTTGTCGATATCTGTGTTTTCACCATGTGATAAAGTAATTGAGTTGTCAATCATGTTAGATATCTTGTTTAGACTTTATGCCGGTACTACTGAGACCCATAGTGGTCGGTTCTTGCTGTCATTTCACAGACTTCATTGATATTTTGTACTCAGTCATGTTTATGCATTCATATCATATCTCAGTCTCAGTTGTTATTTATTGATACATCATATTCTTGTTGTCGGGCTAGTTTCATGACACTGTGAGCCCGTAAGTGAAAATGGAGAGATTGATGACTGAGTGAGGTCAGGGCCCTGGTTGTGAGGATATTGATACCATAGCACGTGAGCTGTCCGTGAAGATCCATGTATTGATATCATAGCACGTGAGTTGTCCGTGCAGCGCGTGAGTTATCCATACGGATCCAGATATTGATATTATGGTACGTGAGTTGTCCGTGCAACATGTGAGTTATCAGTGCGAATTATAGTGCTTGGGCTGTAGAAGCCCCTCCGGAGTTTCAACACCTTCAGTGAGCGCAGTCGACTATAAATGTGTGTGGATCGGGCTGCATGTTGCAGCGATTATTGTACATCGCTGAGTGTCTGGGTGTACTGAGCATTGAGCAGTGAGATTGAGTACTTTGAGAGTGTGAGTACATGATTCATCTCTGAGATACATGGCATATGCATGCACACATGACATACAAGCATAGAGATACTTTTTCCCTCATGGTATATAGTATCACGTCATCCATGACTTATTATACACATTGATATGCGGGCATAAAGAGGTATTTTATACTTGTTAATAGGAAAGAAAATGAAACATCTTATTTATTGTTGAAAGGATTTTGGGAAAATCACAGTTTTCAAACTTACCTGTATTTCGGCATTTTTGGCAAAAGATTTGAGTTCTCACTAAGATATTTGAAAAGCATACCTATTTTTCTAGAACTGTGAATGAGTTGAGCATTTTACTTCTGAGATAACCCTTTTTATTAGTTGTATTATGTTGTTATGAACTGTTGTAGAATACCGGTATTGGACTCGACCTTGTGATAGCTCGTCACTGCTTTCAACCTAAGGTTAGGTTTGTTACTTACTCAGTACATTGTACTGATACTACACTTCTGCACATTGCGAGCAGATGTTGGTTGTTGTTGTTGCTGTGTTCGTTGGTTGCTGGATTTGAAGATGTGCTTGCGTCCCTGATGAAGCTGCCTCTTTTGTACGGGGTAACCTTAGATTATGAAACCCTGTTTATGTACTTCTCAAACAGACCATGCATTTATTTCATTTCAGTTTTGTAAACTCTATTCTTAGAAGCTCATGATTATACTACCAATCTTTGGGAAATATATAAGATTCAGTAAATTACTTTTGTTTAATTGCCTTGTTAATATTATTAGAATTGGGTAGATATTTAGTTGGCTTACCTAACGGGTTAGGTTAGGTGTCATCACGATCAGTGGATTTGGGTCATGACAATTAAATTCTCTATATCTTCTTTGCATAAGCTCTGTATGTGTCAAAAAGAAAGAAAGAGAGAGATGGACGTTAACGCCGTCCGTTAAAAAAAATGACATAGCGTATTTAATTAATGCGTTATACCTATTTTTATTTCTCATTTTTCTTTTCACTATA
>ML247164.1:10430-53225 GCA_005239495.1 Nicotiana undulata | reverse complement strand
ACTCAAATAGATCTCAGCTCAGCATTTCACCCTCAGACTGATGGTCAGTCGGAGCGTACGGTTCATATACTAGAGGATATGCTCAGGGCATGTGTGCTTAATTTTAGGGGTCAGTGGGACCAGTTCTTGCCTTTGGCGGAGTTTGCATACAATAACAATTATCAGTCCAGCATCGAGATGGCTCCATTCGAGGCCTTATATGGTCGGTGATGTCGTTCTCCTATTGGGTGGTTTGACTTGGCGAGGCCAAGTTATATTGCACAGATCTGGTGAGAGATGCTTTGGATAGGGTGAAGATTANTCCATTCGAGGCTTTATATGGTCGGCGATGTCGTTCTCCTATCGGGTGGTTTGAGCCTGGCGAGGCCAAGTTATATGGCACAGATCTGGTGAGAGATGCTTTGGATAGGGTGAAGATTATTCAGGAGAGACTCCGCACAGCTCAGTCCAGACAGAAGAGTTACGCAGATCAACGGGCGCGTGATGTAGCATTTATGGAGGGAGATAAGGTTTCGCCGATGAAGGGCGTTATGAGATTTGGGAAGAAGGGCGAGCTGAGCCCCAGGTTTATAGGCCCTTTTGAGGTGTTGAGGTGTTGAGGCAAGTCGGGGAGGTTGCCTATGAGCTCCCTTTACCTCCCGCCTTATCAGGAGTTCATCCGGTTTTTCATGTATCCATGCTCCGGAGATATCATCTCGATTTCTCTCACGTGATTGATTTCAGCACTATTCAGTTAGATGAGAAGTTGGGCTTCAAGGAGGAGCCAGTTGCTATTATTGATAGGCAGGACTGCCAATTGAGGTCTAAGAGAGTTTCTGCCGTAAAGGTCCAGTGGAGGGGCCAACCAGTCGATGAGGCGACTTGGGAGTCCGAGGACGACATGCGGAGCAGGTATCCGTAGCTATTCAGCACTTTAGGTACGATTCTACGTCCGTTCGAGGACGACATGCGGAGCAGGTAGATTATGATGACCCAAAAGGTCATCTTATGTAAATTTAACTATTATTGTGTTCCGAGACCCCAAAGCCTCAATTAATCTCACCTCGATGTGCGTGCACATCCCAGGCATGTAGCCGGGAAGACTTTATGTGGAAACTTGATAAAGAGTTGAATTTATGATAATTAATTGAATAAAGTTGACTTTGGTCAACATTTTTGGTAAATGGACCCGGACCCGTGATCTGGCGGTCTCGGAAGGTCCGTAGGAAAATATAGGACTTGGGCGTATGCCCGGAATCGAATTCCGAGGACCCAAGTCCGAGAAATGAATTTTTAAAGAAAATTATTTTCTGAAAATAATAAAGGCTTATGAAAATGAACCTCGATGTGAAACCTGTGCTGTCAGGCCCGTATTATGGTTTCGGAGCCTGGAACATGTTCAATATGTGTTATTTAAGTTATCTATGAAATTTGGTAAGAAACGGACTTGATTTGACGGGTTTCAAATCAAAATGGGAAATTTAGAGTTAATGAAGTTTTGAGAATTTTCATAGAAATTAAAATTTGGTTTGGAACGTGTTTTTATGTTACCGAGGTTCGAATAAAATTCCGAGATCGGGAATAGTTTCGTTATGTCATTTATGACTTGTCTGCAAAATTTGAAATCATTCTGAGTAGTATAGGCCGGTTCGGCGCATTGAAATGAATTCTAGAATCTTAAGTTCTTAAGCTTGATTCAATTTGGTTTTGGGGTTGAATTCTGAGTTTCGTTGTTGTTTTTCACGTTCTGGAAGTTCGAGCGAGTCCGTATCATGAATAGAGACTTTTCGGTGCTTTTGGACAGGGTCCCGAGGGGCTCGGGTGAGTTTTGGACCCCCGGGAGCTAAGTTGGAAAAACCAGATTTTTGCTGTCTGGTTTCCTTCTTTGCGATCGTGGAGAAGGAATTTGGATGGGCTGCTGATTGTTCTTCACGATCGCAGCTTCCTCTTCGCGGTCGCGGAAGGTTGGACCCTTGACCTTCGCGATAGCATCCCAGTCTTCGCGATCGCAGCCACATCTTCGCGATCGTAGGACCTCTGCCGCGATCGCAGCGGTCTGGCCAGTTGGCCTTCGCGATCGCAGGGCCCTTTTCGCGGTCGCAGTGAAAGAATACCTGGGCAGTTTTATTAAATACAGGACTTAGCCTTTTTCCTCCATTTTCATCTTCCTCCTCAAGTCTTTAAAGAGCTCTTCAAGGAACCTTCCACCACTGCTATTGAGGTAAGTAAATTCCATGGTTTTATTAGTTTCAAACATCAATTCCTAGTTAAATTCCCTACTAAATTATCAAAAATCATGGAATTAGGTAGTAATTTTAGGGCTCTTGAGGATTTTGTGATTTTCCATTTTCGTCCATGAATTCAAGTAGAAATCACACATTAATGATCCTTAGGCTATGGGTGAGTGATCCCTTCGAGAATTTTCGGAATTTGAACATGCGGGACCGGGGTTGGAATTTGGAAATTCTTCAAGAATAGCGATTTTATTGAATAACTAAGATAATTTCCCACATTGTGCATGCATTGATTTAATTGTACACCTTTTGGCTAGTTGCGAGTCCTCGGGTGTAGAGTTCGGAGTTTCGGGCGCAATTGTGGTCCGAGGGGTAGATTCGACACGAGGTGAGTCTCCTTTCTAACCTTGTAAGAGGGAATTGTCCCCATAGGTGATATATATGCTATGTGTAAATTGTTTGGGGTCTACGTACGCACCAAGTGACGAGAGTCCGTATGTAGCGGCTATCATTGTTATGTCCGGGTAGTTAGGCCCACATCATGTCTTATATGCCCTTATATGCTTCCTTGTAATGTCTTATATGCTTCCTTGTAATGCTTTATATGATTCAATGTGACGTCGTATGTACTATGAGATCATGTTTTGGATAGTATTGTTCCTCTGAGGCTTTATGGAAATTGTTGAATTGAAAGGTATTTGTTATGGAACGTAAGTTTTATAAGATATTGTGTGTGCATTTGGCCGCTTCGCAATTTACATTCCGCGAGCGATGTGTGATTTACCCCCACTCTTATGGGAGCGGGCCGTACGCCATGGCGGATTCAAAGGTGCACTTTTGGGACAGGCCGGTCGATCCCCAACAGTGCACAGAGATGATATAATTTAGAATGCACTCTTGGTACGGGCCGTTCGATCCTCGGCAGTGCATGGACGAAGTTGTACTATGTTATGATATGGTTACATTGAAAGACGCACTTTTGGGACGGGCCGGTCGATCCCCGGCAGTGCATAGCTATTTAGATATGATTATGGTAAGCATGCACTTTTGGGACAGGTCGGTCGATCCCTGACAGTGCATAGCTATTTTTCCTTATGACTCCGACCGGTTGTCTTATTCCTGTGTGCGCATGATTATTTGGCATTGTTTCATGGATTTTGACTTGTATGAGATAGTTTTGGGAAAGAAAGTGGCCATTGTTATTGTTCCAGTATTTTCTTGGATTTCTGTGCTTTATACATAATTGCTACTCACTGTCTTACATGCCTACTTCTTTTATGTTATCATTGTTATATCATGTTGTTGGACCTTAGTGAGTGTCAAGTCCACCTCTCGTCACTACTTCTTCGAGATTAGGCGGGATACTCACTGGGTACATATTTATTTTAATATGTACTCATGCTGCACTTCTGTACTTAACTGTACAGGTCCTGAGGCTGGTGCATCTGTTTATACGACCAGATCCGGATAGTGACCGTAGCGGACTTGACTTCACGGTGAGCTGCTTCCTCTGGCGATCCCCAGCAACACCATGGAGTTTCATTTACTTTTGTTATTTTCCCCGTCTATTTCATCCAGACTGTGGATTTGTATATATTATTATCCTTTGTATATTCCGTTAGTATTCCCACGACACTCGTGACACTAGTTCCTGGCACACACGAAGTGTATATTTTGGGATTGGGGTTGTATATGCATACATATGCTTTATTTTGGCCATGTATTGTTATGATTTTATTTTCATATCAAGCTATCATCATGTTTAATCGATTTAAATTGGTAAAAATTGACTTGTTTTAATCAAATGGGAAGGGTAACACTTAGTGTAATTCATATTGGCTTGCCTAACCTCGTCGTTGGGCGCCATCACGACGTAGATTGGGATTCTGGGTCGTGACAATACCAGTGTTTAATTCATGAAAATCAGTAGAAAAAGGTGGGGTTAGGGCTTGAGATTATGAGACCTTTCAGACATGATTTGAGGGGTCAAACGAACTCCGATTTTAGCGTTCTTTATGTGTACGGACTCGTGAGATGATGAATAACATTTTGGTATAAAATTTGTTGAGTTCCGAGACGCGGGCCTAGGGGTCGGGTTTTAGCAAATTTCGGGTTTTGAGCTAAAATTGGTATTTTTCAATTGGAATTCATTCCTTAAGCATAAATTGATGATAAAGGTCTGTTCTTTATAGATTTGGAGCGCTCGGAAGTTGATTCGAGAGGCAAGCGGGTTGCAGAATAGCTTTTCGGGCTAGTTTGAGGTAAGTAATATCTTTAAATCATGTCCTGAGGGTATGAAACCCCGGACTTTGCACCCTTTCACGGGTTATGGATTTCACAAATCAGGAATTTGGGAATATATCCATTTTTAGGCAACTATATAGTTGCGAAACGGATTTTTAAAGCTTATTTCCAATAGTACTATTATGATTTGATATATTTGGGTTGTAAGCCATGTTTGGGGCCTAGTGCATTTCTGTTTTAACCCCTTGGGGGTTGTTTTACTGATATTCTCACTATTTTGAAACTATGATTTTCACTCAGTCTTTCTTGTGAAATTGTTGACACTCTTATTTGATGATATTACTATTTCTTGAAATGAAATACTATTTTTGGGTCGAGAACCCCGTTTTATTCATGGCCCGAGTGGCACGCTGAGAGTGTTATGACTGAGTGTGGCTGAGGGCCAATGTTGTGAGAATGTTATGATATGAGAGAGGCTGAGGGCCAACATTGTGAGTGATTTATGCCATGATGTGGCTTGTTTATAGCGCTTGGGATGTAGGAGCCCCTCCGGAGTCTGTACACACCCCCAGTGAGCGCAGGTACCTACTGAGTGCGAGTGATGCCCGCGGGGCTGATACTGAGTGACTGTGAGGTTGCCTGATGGGCTGATACTGAGTGACTGTGAGGTTTCCTGATGGGGTGATATTGAGTGACTGTGAGGTTGCCTGATGGGCTGATACTGAGTGATGGTGAGGTGTTGAGGGAAATTGTTATGAGAAATGATTATGGCCCGAGGGGAAGATTTATGAAAAAAATTCTAAGTTTTTGACTACGATTCACTTCGTTTTTCAAACTGATTTTTTTACTGAGTGTTTTACTAAGATATATTGAAATTATACTTGTTTCAAAGGATTTCTGGCAGTTGGTTTTCGAACTTATGTATTTGATGAATACTTTATGGTGGCTTGGTGTTTTATTGTTTTTGTGAATTGGTGTTTATGTGTTGTGTGTTTCGTATTTCTCGGACTATGATTTATTTTCATTACTATTGAGTTGGCGTACTCATCATTACTCCTTGCACCTCTGTTTGCAGATCCAGGTACTAGTTCTGAGCAGTAGTCATCTGAGTTTCATTCATCATCAGTTTGGAATTTCGAGGAAGCTGTCCAACGTCTGCAGCTTCTCCATTTCCCTTCCTCATTTAGTATTAGTATTTTATTCCTAGACTTTGTCTATGACAATAGAAGAGTTAGTTTATTTCGTAGATGCTCATGACATGTTGACTCCGGGTCTTGGGGACGGTTGTAGACTGTTAGCTTGATAATTTTGTTTAAAGATTTCGAAATTTATATGTGTATTATGAATCGTTGAAATAAATTTAGATATTTGAAAAGTAAAATGTGAAAATTATGAGTGTTGGCTAGCCTAGTTCCACGATAGGCGCCATCACGGCCGGTTAGGATTTGGATTCGTGACACTTGGGATCCACCTGAATACCCTCTGTCGATACAACATGGCCCAGAAATGCAACCGAACTCAACTAGAACTCACACTTGTAAAATTTGGCATACAACTGACTGTCCTTCAGAGTCTGGAGGACGACTCGAAGGTGCTGCTCATGCTTCTCTCAGTTGCGGGAGTAAATCAAAATATCATCAATGAAAACAATCACAAAGGAATCCAAATAGGGCCTGAACACTCGGTTCATCAAATCCATAAAAGCAGCTGGGGCATTTGTCAACCCAAATGACATCACCAAGAACTCATAATGCTCATAACGAGTGCGAAGAGGGACATCGGATGCCCTAATCCTCAACTGATGGAAGCCAGATCTCAAGTCAATCTTGGAAAACACTGAGGCACCCTGGAGCTGATCGAATAAAACAACAATCCTCGACAAAGTATACTTGTTCTTGATAGTAACCTTGTTCAATTACTGGTAGTCAATACACATCCTCATCGAGCCATTTTTCTTCTTGACAAAGAACACTAGGGCACCCCAAGGAGAAACACTAGGCTTAATAAAGCCTTTATCTAGCAAATCCTGTATCTGATCCTTCAACTCCTTCAGCTCTGGCGGGGCCATACGATATGGTGGAATAGAAATGGGCTGAGTGCCCGGAGCCAACTCAATGCAAAAATCAATATCCTTGTCGGGTGGCATACCCGGCAGGTTAGCAGGGAATACCTCTGGAAACTTACGAACAATGGTTACAGACTCCATAGGAGGAACCTTGGCACTAGGATCACGAACATAAGCCAAATAGGCCAAACAACCCTTCTTGACCATGAGCCGAGCCTTCATATATGAGATAACTTTGCCGGAGGAATGACTAGGAGTCCCCCTCCACTCCAAACAGGGTACTCCCGGTAAGGCCAAGGTCACAGTCTTGGCATGACAGTCCATAATAGCATGATAGGGATATAACCAATCCATCCCCAAAATGACATTGAAATCAATCATATCAATAAGTAAAAGATCTACACGGGTCTCAAGACCACCAATAACCACTAAGCATGAACGGTAGACTCACTCTACCACAACAGAATCACCCTGGTGTAGATACATATACAGGCGTACTTAGGGAATCACGGGGTATAATCAGATAAGGAGCAAAATATGAAGACACATAGGAAAGGTGGACCCTGGATCAAACAATATTGAAGCATCTCTGCTGCAAACTGAAACCATACCTGTAATGACTGCGTCAGAGGCCTCAGCCTCAGGTCTGGCGGTAATAGCATAGCATCGGGGTTGAGCCCCACCAATCTGAACATCCCTGGGTCGACCCACTGCGGGCTTACCTCCATGGCTCACAGCCTGTCCTCCACCTCTAAATGTCTGGCCTCCACCTCTGGCACCTCGACCTTCACCCCTAGCTAGCTGAGGGGGAGGGGGTGCACCTGGTGCGGGAATCATAGCACGGGAACCCTGATGCTGAGAACCACTAGAAGCTCGGGGGGAAACCTGGAAATGTGCCCTGGAACACCACAAGTGTAACAAGATCTATGTTGTTGGGACTGTTGGCCCTGAAATTGTCCCTGTCGACCAGAATAACCACCCTGGAAGCTCTGAAGTGGTGGTGCACTGATAGGAGCTGGTGGTGCACTACGGGATACCTGGAGTGTTGACTGGAATGGTCTAGGAAGATGACCTCTGCCAAAAGAATCTCTTCCTCCATATGAGGCACCACTGAATAGGCCAAAATGACGAGGCCTCTTGTCAGACCCCTGACCACTGACCTGTAATAAGACCATCTCAATCCGCCTGGCCACATTGGCCGCCTCCTGAAATGAAATATCAGTACCTATCTCTATGGCCATCTGAAGTCTAATTGGCTGAGCTAGCCCCTCAATAAACCTCCTCACCCTCTCTTGGTCGGTGGGGAGTATCATGATAGCATGTCGGGCCAAGGTGATGAACCGGGTCTCATATTGTGTAAAGGTCATAGAGCCCTTTTGGAGACGCTCAAACTGCCTCTGAAGATCCTCTCTCTGGGTAACTGGTAGAAACTTCTCCAAGAACAACTCGGAGAACTGAGCCCAAGACAAAGGCGACGATCCAGCTGGCCTGGTCAGGCAATAATCCCTCCACCAAGTCTTGGCGGGACCAGAAAGGCAAAAAGTAGCAAAATCGACCCAATTGGTCTCCACAATCCCCATGTTCCGAAGAACCTCATAGCAACTGTATAAGAAATCCTGGGGGTCCTCTGATGGTGCAACAGTAAAAGTGGTAGGAAATAACTTGGCGAACCGGTCCAATCTCCATAAAGCATCAGCGGACATAGCTGCTCCCTCAACTACCTGTGCCACAATACCCGGCTGAGCTACTCCAGCTGTCTGAGGTGCTGGAGTCTGGAACTTTGAAGCTAACTACTCTGATGTGCGGCTAGCAAGAGTCTGGGCCCCTCCCCAGACTGAGAGACGGCTGGTGCTATAGGGAAAAGACCTGCCTGAGACACGCTCTCCATACAGCCCACTAAGCGGACCAGAGTGTCCTGAAGTACCGGGTGGCAATGAACCCCTCTGGGACCTGAGATGGTCCGACCAGAACCGTCTGAGCAGGAACCTCACCGAAAAAATCTACTTGTGGATCCTCTACTGGGGTTGCTGCTCTAGGCTGAGCCCTGCCCCTACCTCGGCCTCTAGCACAGCCTCGGCCTCGTCCTCGGCCCGTCGTAGGAGCTGCAACTGGAGGATCGGGTTGCTGATCGGTAGATGAGGAAGCACGCGTTCTCACCATCTGCGAGAGAATAGAATAGAAACTAAATTAGTATTTAGAAGTCAAATCGCACAACAGAGAAGAATATATGTGAAGTTATTCCTAACTTTGCAGCCTCTGGGGATAAGTACAGACATCTCCGTACTGATCCCTCAGACTCTAACAAGTTTGTCCGTGAATTGTGAGACCTAAGCAACGGAATGTCCCTTCGTGCATAAATATCATAAACACGGCACAGAATGTCCCCTCGTGCATAAATATCGTAAAACGGCTCGGAATGTCCCCTCGTGCATAAATAACATAAACATGGCACGGAATATCCCCTCGTGACTTGGGACTTTGACGTATTTCCGTAATCGTATTCGCAGGTCCCTAGCTCGAGTTATCATATTTGTGTCTAAAATTTGACGTTTTAAGGTTTAAAGAATTTAAAGATTTGACCAAAGTTTAACTTTATTGCTATTGGGTCAGGATTTTTGTACCGGATCTTGGAATATGTTCATTACAATATTTATGACTTGTCTGCAAAATTTGGTGAAAACGGAATTGGTTTGACGTAATTTGGACGTCCGGTTGTTAAAATAGAAATTCTTAAGTTTCATTGAAATTTTCATTTGATTCGGTGTTTGATTCGTAGTTCTAGGTGTTACTTTGGCAACTTGATCACGCGAGAAAGTTCTTATGAGATGTTTGTACTTGTGTGCATGTTTGGTTTGGAGCCCCGAGGGATCGAGTGAGTTTCGGATAGTCTACGGAGTAAATTTGGAATTAGGATCATAGCTGGTGCAAGTGTGTGTTTTGTGATGTCTGCAGATCTCGCATTTTCTAGGCTTGGCTCGCAAATATGAGCCTCGCATTTGCGAGGTCTGGCTCGCAAATACGAGTCTCGCATTTGCGAGTAGGAGCTGGGGGGTTGGTTTTTGCATTTTAAGATATGGGGTCTGTCACGACCCAATTTACCCTCCGAAAGGTATCGTGACGGCACCTAGTCTCTACGACTAGGTAAGCCTATATGCAGAAAGATATTAGATAATAAAAAAAAATAAAGACGGAATAAAGTAAATTTGCTAATGAAATATCGCCACTTGGAATATACAAATATAACTCCCAAAACCAGGAATGTCACATTTAGTCACAAGCTCTATCCCAAAATAGCTCTATACAACGAAAAGGAAATACATAAGATGCATATATCTAACTTGAATAGAAGGTGACTCGGAAGATTCTGCGGACGCGGCAGAATTACCTTGCGGTCTCCTCGAAGCAGCTACAACGACTCCTAGCCACGGAACTGAGTATTGGTACCTGGATCTGCACACAAAAAATATGTGCAGGAAAGGGCATGAGTACACCACAATTGGTACCCAGTAAGTGCCAAGCCTAACCCCAGTCAAGTAGTGACGAGGTCAGGTTAAGGCTCTACTGGAATTATAAGTAAAACAGTTTAAAATAGTACAGAAGGAAAATAAATTCTAAGGTAAGCAGTATAAGTGAATAAATCTGAAATAAAACAGCAACAGGGAGCCCTCGGCTCAGCACAACGTATCACACAGTGGAATCTCCGGGATACGTCCCGTAGTTCCAAATGTAAAGATGCAGTACAGGGGGATCTCCCGAAATACGTCCGTAGTCCCAATTTAAATATGAAATGCAGTACAGGGGGATCTCCCGGAATACGTCTGTAGTCCCAATTTAAAATTTTAAATATGTAATACAGGGGGATCTCCCGGCATACATTCATAGTCCCAATTTAAATATGCAATGCGAAACGAATAACAGATAAGGCATCAATTGAAATGGTCCATCAAATAGCAGGTAAGGGAAGAATAAGCTAACTAACATGGCACACAGAGTGTTAGATAAGAGATTTAATGTTAAACAGGTAAGCAGGCTTTCCTAAACTAAGTTGAATAATTTAACACAATAAAGCAAGGTAATAGGAGAAAAACAATTTATTAGTTTTTGGAGAAAAATGGAATTTTATCAATAATGGTCTGTGTACGTACTCGTCACCTCATGTACACGGCGCCCACACAATAATTAATATCAAAACAACCTAAGGGAAGTTCCCAATACAGAGTTAGGCAAGCCACTTACCTTGACTGCTCTGCTCAACTCGAAACAGCGTTCTTGCCACGAGTACCCGACTCCGAATGGCCCAGATCTATTCAATTAAATTGCATAATGTAAATATCACTTTAAGAAATCAATCTAGATAATTAGTTCAAGGCTAATACGCGAAATTAGAAAAATTGCCCAAAAAGTCCCTCGGGACCACATCTCGGAATCGAGTAAAAATTACAATTTCCGGACACCCATTCACTCACGAGTCTAACCATACAAGAATTAATCAAATCGGATACAAAAATAACGATTAAAACTCAAAAACTTGGCCTAAGAACTTTATCCAAAATTTTCCCAAGTTTCCACCATAAATTTAAAATTAAAGGATAGATTTAAGTGTATAATCATGGAAATTAGTCTAAACCAAGTAGGAATTACTTACCCAAATTGCCCAGGTGAAACTCTCCCAAAACATTGCTCTTTTCCGAGTTCTCAAGTTCAAAATATGAATTATTGCTTAACTCCTCGATTTTGGGTTTTAAAATCTGCCCAGGTGAATGTTCATCGCGTTCGCGGAAGAACCATCGCGAACGCGAAGAGTAAAAACTCACGCGCCCAAAACTTGACCTATGCAAATGCGTTCTAGGGCCTGCGAATGCGAACCTCAGACTTCCTAACCCTACGCAAACACGGTTCCAGTCATGCGAACGCGAAGGGTAAAATATCGAACCCCTGGGACCCCAGCTTATTACTACGCGGACGCATTCAGGCCACTCGTTCGCGATCCAGTGCCTGGCCATACCTACGCGAAACCACTCATCTACACGTGAACACGTAGCACAAAAATCCTTGTAGCCAGTTAAGCCTACGCGTTCGCGACTAACCCCACGCGAACGCATAAGAGGAAACCAGCACCAAAAAAATCGGATACTTCTTGAGTCCAAATTTTAACCCGTTGAGCATCTGGAACACACCCGAGGCCCCAGGGACCTCAACCAAACCTACCAACCAGTCCTAATACCTCATTCGAACTTAGTCGATCCTTCAAAACACATCACATAACATCAAAGTCACAGAATTATGCATGGATTCAAGCCTAAGAATTTATGAAATTTCTAAAATCCACAACTGATGCCGAAACACGTCAAAACTAGTTCGAATGACCTCAAATTTTACACACAGATCATAAATGACACTACAGACCTACATCCACTCTCGGAATTCCATTCCGAGCCCGATATCAAAATTTAACCTATCGGCCGAAATCGCCGAAATTCGAACTTTCGCCAATTCAAGCCTAAATCTACCAGAGACCTCGAAAACACATTTTGGACATGCTCCTAACCCTGAAATCACCCAACGGATCTAACGGAGTCAACAGAATTACATTTTGGACCCGTCTTCACACAGTTCCAACTACGGTCCGATTTCTAAAGCTTAAACTCATATATAGGGACTATGTGTCCCAAAACTCTCCGAAATTCACAACTAATCATTTTGACAAGTCCCATAATCATATATAAACGTGGGGAAAGAAGTTATTAGGGGATCGGGGTGCTAACTCTCAAAACGACCGATCAGGTCGTTACAGGGTCGCATTTGCGATCTCCTCAGGCTCGCATTTGCAAACATATTGTTCGCATTTGTGAAGGCAGCAGAGATGGGGGACCTTCGCAATAGCGAAGAATTTCGAGCATTTGCTGCGAACCCCATGTCGCAATTGCGACATCTACGCCTGGACTTAAGATGGGAAAAATGGGATTTTAGCTCATACATAAAAATTCTAAAACCCTAAAGACTTTAGAGGTGATTACTTCAAGAACTCTTCTTGTAATGACCCGACCAGTCGTTCCGTGAGATTAGCCTTGTTTCCCTTGTTTCATATTTATTATATGTTATTTAACCTATTCATGATGTGATGGGCCAGTTGGTTCGGGTTCGGAGTGGTCATGGTGAAAATTGAGACACTTAGTCTCTTACATTGGCTTAATAGTTGGAAAAGACAACTGAGAGTTGACTTATTGCTAAACGACCTCGAAATGTAGATTTTATGGCTCTAATAGCTTCGTTAGGTGATTTGGGACTTAGGGGTGTGTTCCGAATGTGGTTTTGATGCCCGGGGTAGAATTAGGCTTGAATTGACGAAATTGAGTTTTTGGCGATTTCCGGTCGGCAGTGGAAAATTAGCTATCGGGTTGGAATAGAATTCCAGAAGTGGGAGAAGGTACGTAGTGTAATTTTGGATGTGTGTGCAAATTTTTAGGTCATTCGGACAAGATTCGGTTAGTTTTGGCATCATAGATGATTTTCGGAAGTTTTAGGATTCTTAGGCTTGAATCGTGAGTTGAATAGGTGTTCCGATGTTATTTTGGGTGTTCTGAGGGTTCGACTAAGTTCGGATGATCATTTATGACTTGTGGGTACTTTTGGTTGAGGCCCCGAGGGGCTGTTGGTGATTTCGGATGGCCATCGGGGAGTTTTGAAAAGTGAAAAGGTTGCTGGAGTGAAGCTTCTAATGTTTCCTCACTATGGAAAGGAGACCGCATGTGCGATCCCGCAGAAGCGGACAAATGGTCGCAAATGCGTAATTTGGTGGACTAGTGAAGGACCGCAGATGCGGAGGTTGGACCGCACCTGCGGAGTCGCATGTGCGGTATTTTGATCGCAGGTGCGTATTTTTGCATTTTAAGTGGATTCTCGCAGGTGCGCACCTGGGACCGCAGGTGCGGGTCCACAGGTGCGAGAATTGAGCCGCATGTGCGGTCACCATTGGGCAGAACATATAAATAGAACCCTTGCGGATTTTGTTCATTCTTCCACAAATTTTACACGTGTTTGGAGCTTTTTGAAGGGTTTTGAAGAGGGAATTCGAGAGTTCTTCGTGGATGTAAGACTTTTAGACTTAAACTTATTTATATGTGATTAATGGACTGATTAGTGGTGAAATTTGTGGGGAATTAGTATCAAGATTGGGTAATTAGGGCTTGTAATTGGAGAATTTAAATTGGGATTTTGAGGGGGTCATTGAAGTCCGATTTTGGTGTTCTTGGTATGTATAGACTCGTGGGAGGATGAGGATTCTTGTGATGTAATTTTTATCAGATTTCGAGATGTGGGCCCGGGGGTCAGGGTCGGTCAATTTTGGGATTTTTGGTTAATTTTGAAAATATTTGAATGGGTTTCGCTCCTTGGCATATAATAATTATATAATCCTGATTTTGGTAGATTTGGAACACTCGGTGTGATGACCCAAAAGGTCATCCCATGTAATTTTAACTAAATCTGTGTCCCGAGGCCTTGAAAGCCTCCGTTTATCTCACCTCAATATGCGTGCGCATCCCGAGCGCGTAGCCGGAAGCCTTTATGTGGAAAAATTGATAAAATGTTGAATTTATAATAATTAATTGAATAAAGTTGACTTTGGTCAACATTTTTGGTAAACGAACCCGGACTCGTGATTTGACAGTCCCGGAGGATCCGTAGGAAAATATGGGACTTAGGCGTATGCCCGGAATCGAATTATGAAGTCCCAGGTCTGAGAAATGAATTTTTAAAGAAAATTATTTTCTGAAAAATATAAAGGCTTTTGAAAATGAACTTTGATGTGATATATATGTTACCGGGCCCATATTATGGTTCCGGAGCCCGAAACAGGTTCAATATGGTTATTATGTGTTGTTTGTGAAATTTGGTAAGAAACAGACTTGGTTTGACGTGAATCGGACTAAAAATGAAAAATTTGAAAGTTAATAAAGTTTTGAGAATTTCTACGGATTTTGAGGTTTAATTTGACGTTTATGATGTTATTTTGGTGGTTTAATTACTCGAATAAGTTCGTCGGATGTTTTTGAAGTCGTGAGTATATTTGGTTTTGAGCCCCGAGGGCTCGGGTGAGTTTCGGGTAGGTGTCGGGGTGCTAAAAGTAAGAAACATCTGGTGTTTTAGGCTGTCTTCTGGTGTCTGGACCTTGTGCTATGCGAACACACAGCACAGTCATGGGAGGGGGTGGGGTTGTCCAGTGCGAACGCACCAAGCTGGCTGCAATCGAGGAGGGTCCATTGGGGGTTACTGTGCGAACGCGGGGGGTTAGGGTGCAAACGCACAATGTTAGCATGGGCCTGGAGCCTGGGTAGTAATTACTCTGTGCGAACGCAGCGTTTAGCTCGTGAATGCATTGGCACCATCTGATAACCCTGTGCAAACGCGGAGCTGGGACCGCGTACGCACTGCCTTATTTCACCCAATTATTTTAATACCCAAAAACAGAATAGTTTCGGGACTTCACCAATTTTTCTCAAAACTTCATCTTCCCCAACCCTCTTAGACGATTTTGGAGCACCTCTTCCACCATAGCTTCATAGGTAAGTGATCTTAGCTCCATTTTCTTCCATTATCATCAACAATTAATAGTTTCTAGGCCTAAAATCATGAAATTAAAGGGTAGAAATTGGGATTTTGGGTAGAGTTAGGGCTTTTTGAATTTTTGGAAATTTGACCTCGTTTTGGGGTCAGATTTCAAAAAAAATTGTATATTCGGTCTCGTGGGGGAACGGGTGATCGGGTTTTGGTCTGAACCTCGTGTTTTGACCAAGCAGGCCCGGGGTCGAATTTTGAAATTTTTGGAAGAATGTTGGGAAATCTATAATTAGGCTTTGGAATTGAATTGTTGAGTAATTATTGATGTTATTGAGTCGATTATGTCTAGATACGATCGTTCCGGAGTCGAGTTCGAGAGGAAAGGCGGTGCTAGAGGTAAGTGTTTGGCCTAACCTTAGCTTGAGGAAATAGGTATAGAGTCTTATTTGCTATGTGTTAATCCATGTCCAACGTATATAGTGTTCTTTGATATTCTCTATGTAATGAATTAGTTTTCATTCTGGAGGTGATACATTGAGGGTATTTCATGATGTAGATTGTTATTGGTTATTCGTCCGGTTGAAGATCATTTGTTAAAATTATACCTCTGAATGAGATTGGTTATAGCTGAGTCCCTTGCCGGGACGGTAGAATACTTGTTGATTATTTTTGTACATTTGAGGTTTCTTATTATTGTCTTTCCTTCCAATTGTCGCTTTAACATATGTTATGCACGAGGGGACATTCCGTGCCGAGTGATTGTGAGGTTATGCACGAGGGGACATTCCGTGCCGAGTGATCATTTATTATTTATGCACGAGGGGACATTCCGTGACGAGTGATTATTATTTATGCACGAGGGGACATTCCGTGCCGAGTGATTGTGATGTTATGCACGAGGGGACATTCCGTGCCGAGTGATTATTATTTATGCACGAGGGGACATTCTATGCCGAGTGATTGTGAGGTTATAGCACGAGGGGACATGCCGTGTCGTTTCTGTTTTATTTACTTGTTCAGAGCTGTACTTCCTGCTGTTATTTCTACATTTCAACTGTTATCTTGTTCTGTTGTTTCAAATAATTTTTGTCGTGTCCTAGCCTCGTCACTTCTTCGCCGGGGTTAGGTTCGGCACTTACTCAGTACATGGGGTCGATTGTACCGAAGCTACACCTGCACTTCTTTATGTTGTGCAGATTACGGAGCCGGACCCAGTGGACACTGATAGAGGGAGTATCCTTCAGTCCACACAGGCGACACCGAGGTAGTCCCGCCAACGTTCGTTGGACTTGGCGTCTCCATCTATCTTTTCCTTTCTGTCTTATTTGTATTTCCAGACAGTTGTACTTGTTCATTTCAGACTCTTATTGTAGATCTTAGACTATCCGTGAGATTTGTGACACCAAATCTGGGGGTTTATGTACGGAATTTTGTCATATTTACTTTATTCAGTTGATGGATTGTTAGCTACCGCATTGTTATTTATTTATTCATGCTCATTGTTGTTCTTTCAAATATCGTAAACAAGGCAAATGGTGAATTTAACCGAAAATGTTGGCTTGTCTAGCGGGTTCAACGTTAGATGCCACCACGGCTTGAAGGTGGGATTTTGGATCGTGACGAGTTGGTATCAGAGCACTAGGTTGCTTAGGTCTCACAATCCACGGTTGAACTTGGTATAGTCTGAGGGATCGGTACGGAGACGTCTGTACTTATCCCCTAGAGGCTGCAAAGTTAGGAATAACTTCACTTTTTCTTCTTCTCTATCGTGCGATTTGAATTCTAAATGCTAATTGAGTTTCTATTCTATTCTCTCGCAGATGGCGAGTACGCGTGCTTCCTCATCTACCGATCAAAAACCCGATCCTCCTGTTACAACTCCTACGAGGGGCCGAGGACGAGTCCGAGGCCGTGCTAGAGGCCGAGGTAGGGGCAGGGCTCAGCCCAGAGCAGCAGCCCCAGTAGAGGATCCACAGGTAGACTTTGCCGGTGAGGTTCCTACTCAGACGGTTCATGTTGGGCCAGCTCAGGTCCCATAGGGGTTCATTGCCACCCCGGTTCTTCAGGACGCTCTTGTCCGCTTAGTGGGACCTATGGAGAGCGTGGCTCAGGCCGGTCTTCTTCCTACTGCACCAGCCGTCTCTCAGGCTGGGGGAGGACCCCAGACTCCAGCCACTCGAACACCAGAGTAGCTAGCTCCTCAATTCCAGACTCCGGCACCTCAGGAAGTCGGAGTAGCGCAGCCGGGTATTGTAGCACCGACAGTTGAGGGAGCAACTATGTCAGCAGATGCCCTATGAAGATTAGATCGGTTCACCAAGTTATTCCCTACTACTTTTACTGGTGCACCATCAGAGGATCAGGATTACTTGGACAGCTGTTATGAGGTTCTTCGGAACATGGGCATTGTGGAGACCAATGGGATCGATTTTGCTACTTTTCGTCTTTCTAGTACCGCCAAGACATGGTGGAGAGACTATTTCTTGACCAGACCAGCTGGGTCTACACCTTTGACTTGGGCTTAGTTCTCCGAGTTGTTCTTGGGGAAGTTTCTTCCAGTTACCCAGAAGGAGGATCTTCGACGGCAGTTTGAGCGTCTCCAGCAGGGATCTGTGACTGTTACACAGTATGAGACCAGGTTCATCACTCTGGCCCGACATGCTATCATGATCCTCCCCACTGATCGTGAGAGGGTGAGGAGGTTTATCGAGGGCCTAGCTCAGCCTATCAGACTCCAGATGGCCAGGGAGATAGGTACTGACATCCCTTTTCAGGATGCGGCCGATGTGTCCAGGCGTATTGAGGTGGTCTTATCACAGGGCGGTAGTCAGGGATCTGACAAGAGACCTCGTCATTTCGGCCGGTTCAGTGGTGCCTCATCTGGAGGAAGAGGTTCCTTTGGCAGAGGGCATCCTCCTAGGACTTATCAGTCGGCACTTCAGGTATCCAGTAGTGCACCATCAGCTCCCATCAGTGCACCGCCGATTCAGAGCTTTCAGGGTGGTCATTCTGGTCGTCAGGGACAGTTCCAGGGTCAAAATTCTCAGCAGTCGAGGTCTTGCCTCACTTGCGATGGTACGGGGCATATTTCCAGGTTTTTCCCTTGAGGTTTTGATGGTCCTCAGTATTAGGGTTCCCGTGCCATGGTTCTCGCATTAGGTGCACCCCCGCCCCCTCAGCCAGCTAGGGGTGGTGTCGTGGTGCCAGAGGTGGAGGTCAGACTCATAGAGGTGGAGGACAGGCCACGAAAGGTAGAGGTCAGCCCGCAGTAGGTCGACCCAAAGATGTTCAGGTTGGAGGGGCTCCGCCCCGATGCTATGCTATTCCTGCCAGGCCTCTGATGCAGTTATTACAGGTACGATTTCAGTTTGCAGCTGAGATGCTTCGGTTTTATTTGATTGTCTTCATATATTTCCCCTTATCTGAGTATGCCTCGTTATTCCCTGAGTACTTCTGTATATGTATCTACACCGGTGGGTGATTCTATTGTGGTAGATCGAGTCTACCGTTCATGCTTAGTGGCTATTGGTGGTCTGGAGACTCACGTAGACCCTTTGCTCCTTGATATGGTCGACTTTGATGTTATATTGGGGATGGATTGGTTATCCCCTTATCATGCTATTCTGGATTGTCATGCCAAGACAGTGACCTTGGCCTTGCTAGGATTACCTCGCTTGGAGTGGAGAGGGACTCCTAGTCATTCTTCCGGTAGAGTTATTTCATATATGAAGGCTCGGCGCATGGTCGAGAAGGGTTGTTTGGCCTATTTGGCCTATGTTCGTGTTTCTAGTGCCAAGGTTCCTTCTGTGGAGTATGTGCCCGTGGTTCGTGAGTTTCCAAAGTTATTACCTAGTGACTTGCTGGGTATGCCACCCGACAGGGATATTGATTTTTGCATGGATTTGGCTCAAGGCACTCAGCCCGTTTCTACTCTGCCGTATCGTATGGCCCCGCCAGAGTTGAAGGAATTGAAGGAGCAGTTACAGGATTGATAAGTTGGTATTTTACCAACTTATCTCCTCTCAATATCTAGACTTTGGTATAATTTTGATAGAAAACTAGGACATTTTCTGAGGTTTATTGGCAATTTTCAGGTATTATATTGTTTGGAGAAGAAACGGAAGAAATCAAGTCGAAATAGGCCAAAATGAGGAAAAATGACTGAAGCCAGATGTTCTTCGCGATCGCAAGGTTTGGCCTGCGATCGCATAAGTCAAGGAGATTTTGAACCGCGATCGCAGAAGTGGTTCACGCGCTCGCGAAGAAGAAACGTTATGCCTGCTCTGAAGTGTGCTACGCGATCGCAAGAATGGTCGCGCGATCGCAGAAGTTAAAGAGTTCATTCTACGCGATCGCAGAGTGTCCTCACGCGATCGCAGAATGTGAAAAAGAGAACCTTCGCGATCGCAGATGTTTCTACGCGATCGTAGTGAATTAAATCTAGGCGAAAATCTGGGCAGTTCCGACATTTCAAAATTCATCCCCAACCCATTTTTATACACGATCTTGGCATATCTTTGGACATATCTTCATCTTTGTAAATATAATTTTGAGAGAGAAGAACAAAGTTTGAAGCGAGGGCTTTGCACACACACTTGGGTTTTGAAGATTTCTTCATTTTGATTAAGGATTTATTACCCCATTTATGTTTATTTCTTCATTTCCTTGTTTTGTATTGAATATCTAAGTGTGTAGTATTTTTCCAACATTTGAATCTTGCTTATGGGAATATTCAAATTGAAAGTGTGGATTAAATACCTTGTTGTGCTTATGTATTGAATGATTTTATTATATTTATGAAGTGGGTGTTTGTTATTTTAATTATTCTTGTTCTTTAATGTTTCCAAAGGGATTAGCTAACCCTAGGACTCGCCCATTAACTCCGAATTAGTTTTGGAAAAGATTATTTGGGGTTGGGAAAGATTAATTAACAAGAACTTGAGGATTTAACCCTCATTTTATAGATTCTACCTAGGGATAGGATTGAACTACTTGTAGCCAAACCCGTAAGTGCTTAATCTCCTAATTGGGCTAGGAATAATTCATTTAGGAAGTCTTGTTAGTCTTTGGGAAAAGCTAATTAAGAAATATTATCCGTGGCTAATTAATATAACTCACTCATATTGATAAAATCGTGAAATACATTGATCGTTACTTGAGTGTAATCCCTGATGCATTCATTCTTGTTGCCAATGATCATTTTACTTGCTTTTTAGGTTAGTTTATATTTTCACATTTAGCTATAAACAATTATCAAAACCCAAAATCTTATTTGTTTGGTATTGCGCTATAAGTGATTACTCTCTAACATTCCTTATCGCCCTCATATTGTTCTCTGTGGGATTCGACCCCAACCTTGTTGGGTTACTATATTTGACAACGATCGCTTAGCCCATTTTAAGGTGTAAATTGAGCGTATCAAGGATTTGTTGGATAAAGGCTTCATTAGGCCTAGTATTTCTCCTTGGGGTGCCCCGGTGTTGTTTGTCAAGAAGAAAGACGGCTCAATGAGGATGTGTATTGACTACCGGCAGTTGAATAAGGTTACTATTAAGAATAAGTATCCTTTTCTGAGGATTGATGATCTATTTGACCAGCTTCAGGGTGCTACAGTGTTCTCCAAGATAGACTTGAGATCTGGTTACCATCAGTTAAGGATTAGGGCGTCTGATGTCCCTAAGATAGCCTTTCGCACTCGGTATGGACATTATGAGTTCTTGGTGATGTTATTTGGGTTGACAAATTCCCCCGTTGCTTTTATGGAGTTGATGAACTGAGTGTTCAGGCCCTATTTGGACTCGTTCGTTACTGTTTTCATTAATGATATAATTATATACTCTCGTACCCGAGATGAGCATGAGCAGCACCTTCGAGTCGTCCTCCGGACTCTGAGGGATATTCAGTTGTATGCCAAATTTTCCAAGTGTGAGTTCTGATTGAGTTCGGTAGCATTTTTGGGTCATGTGATGTCGGCAGAGGGTATTCAGGTGGACCCCAAGAAGATTTCAGCAGTCAGAGATTGGCCTAGACCCACCTCAGCTACAGGGATTCGGAGCTTCTTGGGATTAACAGGTTATTATCGTCGATTTGTGGAGGGCTTCTCATCCATCGCAGCCCCGATGACCAAGTTGACTCAGAAGGGTGCCCAGTTCAGGTGGTCTGATGAGTGTGAGACGAGCTTTCAGAAGCTCAAGACAGCCTCGACCACGTCACCGGTGTTAGGTTTGCTCACAGGTTCAGGGCCTTATACCGTGTATTGTGATGCTTCACGTGTTGGACTTGGTGCAGTGTTGATGCAGGATGGCAAGGTTATAGCTTATGCTTCACATCAGTTGAAGGTTCATGAGAAGAACTATCCATTCCATGATTTGGAGTTAGCAGCTATTATTAATGCGTTGAAGATTTGGAGGCATTATCTTTATGGGGTTCCATGTGAGGTGTTCATGGATCATAAGAGTTTGCAATATTTGTTCAAGCAGAAAGAGTTGAATATGAGGCAGAGGAGATGGTTAGAGTTGTTGAAAGACTACGACATTACAATTCTTTATCATCCAGGAAAGGCCAATGTGGTGGCCGATGCTTTGAACCGGAAGTTAGCCAGTATGGGTAGTCTTGCTTATCGATCAGTCGGAGAGTGACTGCTTGCTTTGGATGTTCAGTCTTTGGCCAACCGGTTTATAAGATTGGAGGTTTCTGAGACTGGGAGTGTTTTGTCCCATATGGAACGTTCTTCATTGTATGATCGTATTCGGGCCAGGAAGTATGATGATTGTCATTTATGTGTTCTTAGAGATACGGTCCGGCACGGAGGTACCAAGCAGGTCACAGTTGATGATGAGGGAGTTCTGAGGATGCAGGGCCGTATTTTTTGCCTGATGTTGATGGTATTCGTGAGTTGATATTGCAGGAGGCCCATAGATCCCGGTATTCCATCCATCCGGGCACCGCAAAGATGTACTAGGACTTGCGGCAGCATTATTGGTGGCGGAGGATGAAGAAGGATATTGTAGCCTATGTAGGTCGGTGCTTGAACTGTCAGCAGGTTAAGTACGAGCATTAGAGACCCGGTGGTTTGACGCAACAGATTGAGCTTCCCGAGTGGAAGTGGGAGCGTATCACCATGGATTTTGTAGTTGGACTCCCACGGACTCAGAGCATGTTTGATGCGGTGTGGGTCATTGTGGATAGGCTGACCAAGTCAGCACACTTCATTCCTGTATCAGTTTAGTATTCTTCAGAGAAGTTGGCCATGATCTATATGAGGGAGATTGTTCGATTGCATGGTGTGCCTGTATCCATTATATCTGACCGAGGTACTCAATTTACCTCCCATTTCTGGAGAGTGTTTCAGCAAGAGTTGGGTACACAGGTTGATTTGAGCACAGCATTTTATTCTCAGACGGACGGACAGTCCGAGCCCATTATTCAGATTTTGGAGGATATATTGCGGGCATGTGTCATTGACTGTGGGGGTTCATGGGACCAGATCTTGCCCTTAGTTGAGTTTGCCTACAACAACAGTTATCAGTCAAGCATTCAGATGGCCCCGTATGAAGCGTTGTATGGTAGGGGGTATTGGCCGCTAGTCGGATGGTTTGAGCCGGAAGAGGCTAGATTGTTGGGTTCTGAGTTAGTCCAGGATGCCTTGGACAAGGTGAAGATCATTCAGGATAGACTTTCGTACAGCTCAGTCCAGGCAGAAGGGTTATACAGATCGCAGCGTTCGAGATTTGGAATTTATGATAGGAGATAAGGTATTTCTTCGGGTGTCGCCCTTGAAGGGCGTGATGAGGTTCGGAAAGAAGGGCATGTTGAGCCCTATGTACATTGGTCCATTTGAGATTCTGGATAAGGTAGGAGAGGTGGCCTACAAACTTGCATTGCCACAGAGTTTATCGGTCGTGCATCCGGTGTTTAATGTATCCATGCTTCGGAGGTATATTTCCGACCCATCTCATGTGCTTGACTTCAGTGGTGTCCAGTTGGACAAGGATTTGTCTTATGAGGAGGAGTCGGTAGCCATATTAGCTCGGCAGGTTCGTCAGTTGAGATCGAAGATTTATCCTTTGGTTCGTGTTCAGTGGAGAGGTCATCTTGTTGAGGCAGCTACCTGGGAGTCCGAGTCCGATATGTGGAGCTGATATCCCCATCTTTTCCCCGATTCAGGTACCTTTCTATGTCCGTTCGAGGACGAACGTTTGTTTTAGAAGTGGATATTGTGATGACCCAAAAGGTCATCCCCTGTAATTTTAACTAAATATGTGTTCTGAGGCCCTCAAAGCCTGCGTTTATCGTACCTTGATATGCGTGCACATCCCGGGTGCGTAGCTGGGAAGCCTTTATGTGGAAAAATTGATAAAATGCTGAATTTACAATAATTAATTGAATAAAGTTGACTTTGGTCAATATTTTTGGTAAACCGACCCGGACCCCGTGATTTGACGGTCCCAGAGGGTCCGTAGGAAAATATGGGACTTGGGCGTATGCCCGGAATCGAATTCCGAAGTCCCAAGTCCGAGAAATGAATTTTTAAAGAAAATTATTTTTTGAAAAATATAAAGGCTTTTGAAAATGAACTTTGATGTGAAACCTAAGTTACCGGGCATGTATTATGGTTCCGGAGCCTGGAACAGGTTCAATATGGTTATTATGTGTTGTCTGTGAAATTTGGAAAGAAACGGACTTGGTTTGACGTGAATCTGACTAAAAATGGAAAATTTGAAAGTTAATGAAGTTTTGAGAATTTCTATGGCCTTTGAGGTTTAATTTGACGTTTATGATGTTTTTTTGGTCGTTTAATTAATCGAATAAGTCCATAGGATGTTTTTGAAGTCGTGAGTATATTTGGTTTTGAGCCCCGAGGGCTCGGGTGAGTTTCGGGTAGGTGTCGGGGTGCTAATAAGTAAGAAAAATCTGGTGTTTTAGGCTGTTTTCTGGAGTCTGGGCGTTGTGTTATGCGAACGCACAGGAACAAGTGCGAACGCACAGCACAGTCATGGGAGGGGGTGGGGGTGGGGTTGTTCAGTGCGAACGCACCAAGCTGGCCACGATCGCGGAGGGTCCATTGGGGGTTACTGTGCGAACGCGGAGGGTTAGGGTGCGAACGCACAGTGTTAGCATGGGCCTGGGGGCTGGGTAGTAATTACCCTATGCGAACGCAGCGTTTAGCTCGCGAACGCATTGGCACCATCTGATAACCCTGTGCGAACGCGGAGGTGGGACTGCGAACGCACTGCCTTTTTTCACCCAGTCAGTTTAATACCCAAAAACAGAATAGTTTCGGGACATAACCTATTTTCTCAAAACTTCATCTTCCCCAACCCTCTTAGACGATTTTGGAGCACCTCTTCAACCATAGCTTCATAGGTAAGTGATCTTAGCTCCATTTTCTTCCATTTTCATTAACAATTAATAGATTCTAGGCGTAAAATCATGAAATTAAAGGGTAAAAATTGGGATTTTGGGTAGAGTTAGGGCTTTTTGAATTTTTGGAAATTTGACCTCGTCTTGGGGTCGAATTTCAAAACAAATTATATATTCGGGCTCGTGGGGGAATGGGTGATTGGGTTTTGGTCCGAACCTCGTGTTTGGACCAAGCAGGCCCGGGGTCGAATTTTGGAATTTTTGGAAGAATGTTGGGAAATCTATAATTAGGCTTTGGAATTGAATTGTTGAGTAATTATTGATGTTATTGAGTTGATTATGTCTAGACATGATCGTTCCGGAGTCGCGTTCGAGAGGAAAAGCGGTTCTAGAGGCTTGATTTGCATTCTTGGAGCCGAGGTAAGTGTTTGGCCTAACCTTAGCTTGAGGGAATAGGTATAGAGTCTTATTTGCTATGTGTTAATCCATGTGCAACGTATAGGTGAGGTGACGGGTACCTATATGTTGTGGTCGAGCATGCCTATGAGTCGAATTTGATGATTTATATAGTGTTCTTTGATATTCTCTATGTTATGAATTAGTTGTCATTCTGGAAGTGATACATTGAGGGTATTTCATGATGTAGATTGTTATTGGTTATTCATCCGGCTGAGGATCATTTGTTAAAATTATACCTCTGAGTGAGATTGGTTATAGTTGAGTCCCTTGCCGGGATGGTAGAATACTTGTTTATTATTTCTGTACATTTGAGGTTTCTTATTATTGTTTTTCCTATCAATTGTCGCTTTTACATATGTTATGCACGAGGGGAAATTCCGTGCCGAGTGATCATTTATTATTTATGCACGAGGGGACATTACGTGCCGAGTGATTATTATTTATGCACGAGAGGACATTCCGTGTCGAGTGATTATGAGGTTATGCACGAGGGGACATTCTGTGCCGAGTGATTATTATTTATGCACAAGGGGACATTCCGTGCCGAGTGATTGTGAGGTTATTGCACGAGGGGACATGCCGTGCCGTTTTTGTTTTATTTACTTGTTCAGAGTTGTACTTCCTGCTGTTATTTCTACATTTCAACTGTTATCTTGTTCTGTTGTTTCAGATAGTTGTTGCCTTTCATCCCCAGCATGTTATCCCCCGTTGTTGTATTTACTTGATTATTTCCTGTCATTGTTTTCTGCTATATTATTGAATTGCACAGGTGTTAATTGATGTCGTGTCCTAGCCTCGTCACTACTTCGCCGGGGTTAGGCTCGGCACTTACTCAGTACATGGGGTCGGTTGTACTTATGCTACATCTGCACTTCTTTATGTTATGCAGATTACGGAGCCGGACCCAGTGGACACTGATAGAGGGAGTATCCTTCAGTCCACACAGGCGACACCGAGGTAGTCCCGCAGACGTTCGTGGGCTTTGTCGTCTCCATCTATCATTTCCTTTTTGTCTTATTTGTATTTCCGGACAGTTGTACTTGTTCATTTCAGACTCTTGTTGTAAAAATCTTAGACTGTCCGTGAGATTTGTTACACCAGTTCTAGGGGTTTATGTACGGAATTTCGTAATATTTATTTTATTCAGTTGATGGATTCTTAGCTTCCGCATTCTTATTTATTTATTCATGTTCATTGTTGTTCTTTCAAATATCATAAACAAGGAAAACGGTGAATTTAACCAAAAACGTTGGCTTGTCTAGCGGGTCCAACGTTAGACGCCATCACGGCTTGAAGGTGGGATTTCGGGTCGTGACACTCGGAGGCCGAGTCTAGAGGCAAAGGCATTGAGGTCTAGGATTTTAGCTGGTTTTGAGGTAAGTAACGTTTCCAAACTTGGTTATGAGGGTTCGAAACCCCGAACTATATAATATATGACTATAATTGAGGTGACGCACATGCTAAGTGACAGGCGTGCGGGCGTGCACCGAGTAATTTATGGCCTGTCTCATCCCATGGCACCGTCTAGTAGTTATTACGGATTGATATCCGCACTTCTATTAATGTGGTAAATGTGAACGTGTTAGAAATTATGTTAAATGTAAATGTGGTCGTATATTACTGTCTCGTTATGTGATTATTTCATTTCATATACTTAGTCCTGTCATAGCATATCATTTCATGCCTCGGTCTCAGTAATTGTTAATTGTATGCATATTTATCATTGTTTCAGGTTGATTTATGCATCTGTGACCCATGTGAGCGAGACTGGAGAGTAATGACTGAGTGAGGCCGAGAGCCTGTTATTGAGACAGTTATAAGATTTTCATGGTGGAAATTGGGAATTTGGGTAAAATTAGGGATTTTTGTGAAATTGAAATTTAAGCCTCAAATTGAGGTCGGATTTCGAAATAAATTACATAACCGGACTCGGGGGTGAACGAGTAATCGGGTTTTGTCCAAATTTCGGCGTTGGACCAAGCGTGTTAGGGAGTTGACTTTTTCATATTGACCTAAATTGTACCTCATTCATTTGTGGGTAGTTCCTAAGGCTTATTTTGAATCGTTTGGTTGATAATTTGCTAGATTTAGTTGGTTCGTAAGCTTGTTCGAAAGGCAAAGCCGTGGTTGAGCTTTGAGTCGATTTTGGAGCGAGGTAAGTGTCGTGGTTAACCTTGACTTGAGAGATTAGGACTTGTTCACCTATTTGCTACATATTTAAAATGTCGGGTACAACGTATATGTGAGGTGACGAGTACTTATGTGTGGTTATTGGGTTAAAGCATGCCGGTAAGACTTGTTTATTGTAATTTACTTCCTTCTTTGGTTATGACATCCATGCTTAGACTAGTTTATTATTTAATTGATTGTTCTTTTCGCATTTATGAACTATTTATGATAATTGAGTATTTTTGGAAGTTGAGGTTTTGTATTGTGGAACCGTTGTTGACGTAATGTTTATTCTCGATTATTTTATCTCCAAAATGTTATATATTGATTTCCACATGGTGAGGAAGAGATTTAAAGCACAAAGGGTGATATCGTTCCGTATTTATCATTTCATAAAGAAATTGAGAGTAAAAGCACGAAGGGTGATATCGTGCCGTATTTATCATTTATGGGAAGATTAAGAGTAAAACCACGAAGCGTGATGCCGTGCCATTATTGTTGTTCCATAGTGAGGTTGAGAGTAAAAGCACGACGGGTGATGTCGTGCAGTCTTTATTCACTATGTTATCCTTTCCAATTGTTGGTGATCTACTTGACGGTTTTATGTTGTTATTCATGTTATAGCTATTGTATCATGTTCCCCTTCGCATGCCCCCTCCCAGTAGTACATGTTTAATTTTTATTGTTGTTATATTGTACGTATATTTTCGTTTACACTAGTTTAATTACATGAGTGTCCTATCATAGCCTCATCACTACCTCGCCGGTTAGGCTCGACACTTACTACACTTTGCACTTGTTGGGAAAGTTTTGGTACTGGTTGCACCTGTACGTGAGGTGTATCAACTTGGATCGGCATATTTGGAGACTCGAGGTAGATCTGCTGGCGTCCGTAGACCTTGAAGTCCCCTTCCTCTTTCTTTATTTACTGTTCATTTTATTTGAGATCGTTGTACTTATTTCAGACTTTTATTTGTAGAACCTATAGATGCTCGTGCACTTGTGACTCCAGATCCGGGTTGTAATTGGATATTTCTGGGGATTATGCCACTTCGCACTTCGTTTTAGTTTCATTTCAGTTTAATTGGTTTAATTATTTGAGTTGCTTAAAAACAGGCTTAAGGATGTTTCTAACGTTGGCTTGCCTAGCAAGTGAAATGTTAGGCGCCATCACGGAATATGGGAATTCCGGGTTTTGACATAAAATGTACATGTTATGAATATCCATATCATCTCCAAAACGAAATACATTTGAAAATTTCCATCTCTTTCTCTTCTACTTATTTTCTACAAACTCACAAATATTCTATTCTTGCGAAAAACTTGAGTTAATTGCTGAAACTCGGATTTCAGAGGCTTTAAAAAATTGTGGAGGAATTCTACTATTATCCATGCAGCAACAAAATTGGAACCTTAAATTCCTTAAGGACAGTGATTACACTATCGAAACTAGATTATTTCATCCCATTATTTTTCTAACATCCCATAACTTTTGAATATTTTCTTCTTTTAATTAAACCAAAAATCAGAATTTACGTCTGCCCCCGTACACAACACTTGGGGTGGCAATTTGAGCCCAAATTTATTTGAGTGTCACGACCCGAATTACCCTCCAGACGGTCTCGTGACGGCACCTAGTTTCTACGACTAGGTAAGCCTAAAATTTGCGGAAAATAAGATCAAACAATAATAGGAACAGTAAAGAAGAAGCAATACTATAAAATTTAGCCGCTCGACATTTACAGCTTTTACTTTCCCAAAACCCGGAACATCACAAAGTCACAAGCTCTGTACTACTGTAGCTCTATACAAGGAATAAGGGAAAATTGTATCTATAAATATATCTCCTATAACCAATCTAGAGTGGAAGGGGACTCATGAGATTCTGCGGACGGGGCAGAATTACCTCGCGGTCTCCTGAGCAGCTGCTATGATGCGCCTAACCACGGTACTGTGTTGGTACCTGGATCTGCACATGGGGAAAACATGCGCAGGAAAGGGCGTGAGTACTCCACATTCGGTACTCAGTAAGTGCCAAGCCTAACCCCAGTAAAGTAGTGACGAGGTGAGGTTAAGGCTCTACTGAGTTTTAAAAACAAGTCAGTTATAAGTCTAAACAGTGAAATATAAATAAGCAATGATAGCAGAATTAATGGAAACTGAAAGAATTAATAAAAGAAAGAGAGCCCTCGGCTCAGCACAGCATATATATCTCCATAGTAAGTCAATGCAGTACAGGGGGAAAGCTCCCATATCTCGGTCTGTAGTCCCAATTTAAATATGTTATGCAGTACAGGGGGAATGCTCCTGGATCTCAGTCCGTAGTCACAATTTAAATATGATATGCAGTACAGGGGGAAAGCTCCTGGATCTCAGTCTGTAGTCCCAATTTAAATATGCGATGTAGAAGTATGTCGGGTACGGATTAATTAAACAGTTCAGGAAAAATCAACAGGCAAGAATACAGTAAACTACCTAAGCATGGTGCAACTAGTAGCAAATAAGAGAAAGTCAAGTAAGGACAGGTAGGCATGCTTATTCTTAAGCTAACTACTCAGTTAAGACAAGGAACAGTAATATATGAATGAAAATGAGTGATGCTAAGGAAGGAAAAGTGAAATTTAGCAACTATGACCAGTGTACGCACTTGTCACCTCACGTACACGGCGCCCACGTAACAAAATCAGTATAAAAATGCCTAAGGGGAAGTCCCCAACACTGAGTTAGGCAAGCCACTTACCTTGACTGCGCTAATCAACTCAATACCACGCTCTTGCCACTAGTATCCGACTCCGGGCGGCCCAAATCTAATAAATTCGATTGCATAATGTAAATAACACTTTAAGGGATCAAAATAGCTAATTAATTCGAAGTTAATACACGAAATTAGGAAATTCGCCCAAAATGTGGGCCCACATCTCGGAATCGGGTAAAATTTATATTGTCTGGACACTCATTCACTCACGAGTCTAACCATATAAGAATCTCTAAATTCGGAGGTCAAAATCCCACTCAAAACCCAATAATTTGGTCTATGAAGTTCATCCAATTTTTCCCAAACTTTCCACCCAATTTTGAATTTTAAAGGCTAGATTCAAGTTAGGAATCATGGAAATTAATCTAAGTAGGTTAGAAATCACTTACCCAAGTTACCCAGGTGCAAAAGTTTTCAAAAATCGCCTCTCCCAAGCTCTCAAAATCAAAAATGGTGAAAATAGACTTAAACCCTCGAATTTGGGTTTTAATATTCTGCCCAGGTATTTGACTTATGCGATCGCGTACAATGAGTCGCGATCGCGGAGAGTAATGAAACACGTGCCTGAAATTCCTTCATTGTGATCGCGATTAAAGGTCTGCAATCGCGGACCTTCTGACATTATAGCTATGCGATCGCGGTTGGGGCCATGCGACCGCATAGAACAAACACTGCATCTCTCTCAGCCCAAGGATACCTTACGCGATCGTGATCCTGGGCATGCGATCGCGGAGACCAACTGACCAAAACCATGCGATTGCGAAGCACAATCTCTGACCACCTCAACCTAACACTACGCAATCGTGGACTTATTCACGCGATCGCAGAGAACACTCAACTGCTGCTGTAAAACCAGCAAAACCAGCAAAGGCTTAGGCCAAAAAACATGCCCGTTTGGGCACCCGAAACACATCCGAGGCCCCCGGGACCTCAACCAAAATTACCAATCCACCCTAATACCTCATTAAAACTTGGTCGAGCCTTTAAAACAAGTCTCATAACATCAAAATCATAGAATATGCATAGATTCAAGCCTAAGAACTAATGAAATTTCTAAAATCCACATTCGATGTCGAATCACGTCTAAACTCATCTGAATGACCTCAAATTTTGCACACAGGTCATAAATGACATTACGTACTTGATGTCGCTTTCAGAATTCCATTCTGAGTCCAATATAAAAATTTCACCTACCGGCCGAAATCGCCGAAATTCTAACTTTTGCCAATTCAAGCCTAAATCTACAACCAACCTAAAAACACATTCCGAACACGCTCCTAACCCCGAAATTACCCAACGGAGCTAACGGAGTCGACGTAATTCCATTCCGGATCCGTCTTCACACAGCTCTAGCTACGGCCTGATTTCAAAAGCTAAAATCCACATTTAAGGACTTGTGTCCAAAATCACTCCAAATTTCACCACTCAACGCTCCAGCAAGTTTCAATAGCATAAAGAGATATGGGAGAAGCAGTTATTAAGGGATCGGGGCGCTAACTCTCAAAACGACCGACCGGGTCGTTACATTGAGCCTCCCAAGATTTAATGGGTTGGGCAAGAACTATTTCACTGATGGGATAAGATGGGCAATGCCCAAGTAGAGGCGGACCCAGAATATTTACGCGACGGGAGCACATTATTCTTCTTAACCACTTCCCCCTAAATGCTTTTAGTGTTTAGGGTGCCAGCTGCTTTAAATTAACCATTTTCAAGATATATACGTATATATATATAGAATTTTGACCGAAGTTTACGCGGTCCGGTGACCCCTCACCCATACACATGGATCCGCCTATGTTCCCAAGTGGACCCACTATTAAGCCACTAGCCCAAGTTGACCTGTGACATAGTCCAAACATGACCTGTGATTACAACATCCCATTTAATGACCAAATCCACCATTTTCTGAAACTTTTTCATTGAATTGTACCACCTCTACTTTAAAAGTAATAGTTGTTGAATTTTCACAATACTTTATATTCTACTACTTGTCTAACTATGATGACCCAAAAGGTCAACCTATATAAATATAGCTAAATCTGTGTTCAGAGGCCCCGAAAGTCTCTGTTAATCTCACCTCGATATGCGTGCGCAACCCGGGCAGGTAGCCGGGAAGCTTTTATGTAAAAACTTGATGAAAAATGAAATTTCTAATAATTAATTAATTATAGTTGACTTTTGTCAATATTTTGGGTAAATGGACGGACCCGTGATTTGATGGTCCTGGAGGGTCCGTAGGAAAATATGGGACTTAGGCGTATGTCCGGAATCGAATTCCGAGGTCCCAAGCCCGAGAATTGAATTTTTAAAGAAAATTGTGTTTCTGAAAAATATAAAGGTTTTTGAAAATGAATATTTAGGTGAAAATTGTGTTACCGGGCCCGTATTATAGTTCCGGAGCCCGGAACAGGTTTAATATATGTTATGTGAGCTATCTGTGAAATTTGGTTTAAACGGACTTGAAATGACGTGTTTCGGATCAAAATTGGAATAATTGAACCTTATGAAGTTTTAAGAAAATTCTATGAGTTTTGAGGTTTAATTACTTGATTTTGATGATAATTTGGTGATTTAAATGCTTGAATAAGTTTGTAGGATGATTTGGGAGTCGTGTGTGTTTTTGGTTTTGAGACCCGAGGGCTCGGGTGAGTTTCAGGTAGCTAACAGGGTGTAAAAAGACTTAGAATTTCTGGTGTAGAAGTCCATATCTGGTGTCTAGTGTTGTTCAGTGCGATCGCAGGTCTAGCTCCGCGATCTCATAGGGTATCTGAGAGGGGAGGGTTCTGTGACTCTATGCGATCGCATAGTTGCTTCCGTGATCGCATAGAGTATAGGTGGTCGGGGGTGGGGGTTGGGTAGCATCTCTCTGTGATCGCACCATACCCTCCGCGATCGAAGACGTATGGGTCAGGCCCTTCCGCGATTGCACCCTTTGTTCCGCGGTCGCATAGTAGGGAAAAACATCAAGCTCTGCGATCACATCCCCTCTTCCGCGATCGCAGAGAACAAATTCGTTTAGTGATTTTTAATAACCCCCAAACAGAATTGTTACGGGACTCACTCCCAATTTTCACTACCCTCCTTCTTCNCACTAGAATCTAGGCCTAAAATCTTAAAATCAAAGTAGAAATTAGGGGTTTTGGGTAGAGTTAGGGCATACGGGATATTGGGTAATTCAACCTCAATTTGGGGTCGGATTTCAAAACAAATCATATATTTGAACTCGTGGGGGTATGGGTAATCGGGTTTAGGTCTGAGCCTCGTGTTTGGACCAAGCAGGCCCGGGGTCAAATTTTGGTATTTTTGGAAGAATGCTAGGAATTGTATATTTAGGCTATGGGATTGTATTAATGAGTCATTATTGATGTTAATAAGTTAATTATGTCTAGATATTGTCGTTTCGGAGTTGAATTCAAAAGGAAAGGCGGTATTAGAAGCTTGAATTGCTATTTTGGACCCGAGGTAAGTGTCTTGCCTAACTTTGGTGAGGGAATAGGTATCGTGTGCTATGTGCTATGTGTTTATCATGTTCAATGCATAGGTGAGGTGACGAGTACCTATGCATTGTGTGTCAAGCATGCCCGTAAGTCTATTTTGATGAAATTCTTGTTATTACTTCCATATTCATTGTATTATGAAATTGTTTCTACTTGGAAGTTGATTGTTTGTTGAAAATCCTTGTGGATAAACTTGGGATATGATGGTTCGATTGAGGACCCAATTGGTTAAGAGATATAATTGAAAGGATTGGTTATAGCTGAGACCCTTGTCGGGCAATTGTTATGATATTGATTGATATTTTCCCTTGCTGGGTGATTATGATGTGTATTGCCACTATGCTACGTTCCTTGCCATTTGATAGTTGTCCTTGTTTTGGTGAGGAAGAGTGTAAAGCACGAAGGTTGATGTCGTGCCATGATTTATATTGCCTCACATTATACATTGCATTGTGAGGAAGAGAGTAAAAGCACGAAGGGTGATGTCGTGCCATGATTTATATTGTCTTATATCATACATCTCATTGTGAGGAAGAGAGTAAAAGCACAAAGGGTGATGTCGTGCCATTACATACATTGCTCGCATTTATATTTTTTACGTTAGCATTCTTGTTAATTTGCACTCTTGCTTTCTCCTATGTGTTAATTAATTGTCCTTATCTCTCACTTGTTACCCCTATTAACTGCTCCCGTATCCCTTGTTTATCTGGTTATTCCTGCGTTTGTTTGTGCTATATCTTGTAGAACTGTACAGGTATTTTATCGTTGTCAAGTCTAGACTCGTCACTACTTCGGCCGAGGTTAGGGTCGGCACTTACTCAGTACATGGGGTCGGTTGTACTGATGCTACACCTGCACTTCTTTATGTTGTGCATATCCCGCAGCCTAGACCCAGTGGACACAGTTAGAGGGAGTATCCTTCAGTCCACCCCGAAGATTTCGAGGTAGAATCGCAGACGTTCGTGGACCTTGGCGTCTCCTCTATCCCTATTTTTTCCTATCATGTCTTGTTTATACCCTAGTTCTGAGACAGTTCATGTATTATTTTCTTCAGACTTTGTATTTAGCACTCTTATAGACATTTCGTGAGTTAGTGACTCCAGGTTCTGGAATTGTTGCGACGGAATGTATTTTGTTATTATCACTTAGTCTCGAAATCTATCTACTTTTGTTGTTAAAAATTATAAATTGTTTCTAGTTATTTCTTTTACTTCTGTGTTAAGATGATAGTGTAATTTTACACGTTGGCTTGTCTAGCGGGTTCAACGTTAGACACAGTCACGGCCTGAAGGTGGGATTTCGGGTCGTAACAAGTTGGTATCAGAGCACTAGGTTTCTTAGGTCTCACAACTCATGGACAAACTTGGTAGAGTCTGAGGGATCGGTACGGAGACGTCTATACTTTTCCCTAGAGGCTGCATAGTTAGGAATAACTTCACATTTCTTCTTCTCTGTCGTGCGATATAAATTCTGAGCACTAATTAAGTCTCTATCTTACTCTCTCGCAGATGGCAAAAACACGTGCTTCCCTTGGTTCCGCTCAGCAGCCCGACGCTCCTACTACAGCTTCTACTCGGGGCCGAGGCCGTAGAGGTCGAAGCTGGGGTCGGACTCAGCCCAGAGCAGCAGCCCCAGTGGAGGATCCTCAGGTCGAGTTTGACGAGGAGATTCCAGCTCCAGCAGTTCTAGTGAGACCAGCTCAGGTCCCATAGGGGTTCATCGCTACCCCAGTGCTCCAGGACGCTCTAGTCCGCTTGGTGGGGCTCATGGAGAGTGTGACTCAGGTCGGTCTTCTTCCTACTGCACCAGCTGTCTCTCAGGATGGGGGAGGTACCCAGACTCCTGTCACTCGCACGCCAGAGTAGCTAGCTCCACAGTTTCAGACTCCAGCACCTCAGCCAGCCAGAGTAGCTCAGTCGGGTATTGCAGCACCGGTAGCTGAGGGAGCAGCTATGTCAGCGGATGCTTTGTGGATACTGGAAAGGTTCACCAAGTTATTCACTGTTGCTTTTACGGTGAGCCATCAGAGGACCCCCAGGATTATTTGGACAGCTGTCATGAGGTTCTTCGGAACATGGGCATAGTGGAGTCCAATGGAGTTGACTTTGCTACCTTTCGGTTGTCTGGCGCAACAAAGACTTGGTGGAGGGATTATTGCTTGACCAGAACAGTTGGGTCTGCACCTTTGACTTGGACTCAGTTCTTAGAGGTATTCTTGGGGAAGTTCATTCCCATTACGCAGAGAGAGGATCTTCGGAGGCAGTTTGAGTGTCTCCATCGGGGTTCTATGACAGTCACTCAGTACGAGACCAGGTTTATCACCTTAGCCAGGCATGCATTGATGATAGTTCCTAGTGATCGGGAGAGGGTTCCGAGATTTATTAAGGGTTTGGCCCAGCCTATCAGACTTCGGATGGCTAGGGAGTCAGGTACTGATATTTCCTTCCAGGATGCGGTCGATGTGGCCAGGAGGATTGAGATGATTTTATCATAGAGTGGTGGTCAGGGGGCTGACAAGAGGCCCCGTCACATTGGTAGATTCAGAGGAGCCTCATCTAGAGGCAGGGATTCTTTCGGCAGAGGTCAGTCACCCCGACCTTTTCAGTCAGCACTTCAGGTATCTCACCGTGCACCGCCAGCTCCTATTAGTGCACCACCAGCACCTATTAGTGCACAGCCGCTTCAGAGTTACCAGGGTGGTTATCAGGGTCGTCCGGGGCAGTTCCAGAGTCCCGAGTCATATCAGCAGAGGCTGTGTCATTCCTGTGGTGTTCCGGGGAACATTGCGAGGTATTGCCCTCGAGTTTCTGGTAGTTCTCAGTATCAGGGTTCTCGCGCCATGGTCCCCGCAGCAGGTGCACCCCCACCCCATCAGCCAGCTCGGGGTGGTGGTCGTGGTGCCAGAGGTGGAGGTCAGACTCATAGAGGTGGGGCACAGGCCATGAGGGGCAGGGTTCAGGTCGCAGCAGGTCGACCTAGAGATGTTCAGATTGGAGGGGCTCCGCCCCGTTGTTATTCTATTCCTTCCAAGCCTGAAGTTTGAGGCCTCCGATGCAGTCATCACAGGTATGGTATCAGTTTTCAATCGAGATGCTTCGGTGTTATTTGATCTCGGTTCTACTTTCTCCTATGTGTCTTCATATTTTGCCCCTTATTTGAGCATGCCTCGTGATTCTTTGAGTACTTCTGTCTATGTGACCACCCCGGTGGGCGATTCTATTGTGGTAGATCGAATCTACTATTCTTGATTAGTTGTTATTGGTGGTTTGGATACTCGGGTAGATTTATTGCTTCTTGATATGGTAGACTTTGATGTTATATTGGGTATGGACTGGCTGTCCCCCTAGCATGCTATTCTGGACTGTCATGCCAAGACAGTGACCTTAGCCTTGCCCGGAGTACCTCGCTTAGAGTGGAGAGGGACTCCTAGTCATTTTTCTGGTAGAGTTATTTCTTATATGAAGGCTCGGCGCATGGTCGAGAAGGGTTGTTTGGCCTATCTAGCCTATGTTCGTGATTCTAGTGTCGAGGTTCCTTCTATAGAGTCTGTGCCAGTGGTTCGCGAGTTCCTAGAGGTATTCCCTGCTGACCTGCAGGGTATGCCACCCGACCAGGATATCGACTTTTGTATTGAGGTAGCTGAGGGCAGTCAGCCCATTTCTATTCCACCGTATCATATGGCTCCGCCAGAGTTGAAGGAATTGAAGGAGCAATTGCAGGATTTGTTGGATAAAGGCTTCATCAGGCCTAGTGTTTCTCCTTGGGGGGCTCCAGTGTTGTTCGTGAAAAAGAAAGATGGCTCAATGAGGATGTGTATTGACTACCGGCAGTTGAATAAGGTTACTATTAAGAACAAGTATCCTTTGCCGAGGATTGATGACTTATTTGATCAGCTTCAGGGTGCTACGGTATTCTCTAAGATAGACTTGAGATCTGGTTACCATCAGCTGAGGATCAGGGTGTCGGATGTTCCTAAGACGGCCTTTCGCACTCGTTATGGGCATTATGAGTTTTTTTTATGTCGTTTGGGTTGACGAATGCCCCCGTTGCTTTCATGGAGTTGATGAATCGGGTATTCAGGCCTTATTTGGACTCATTCGTGATTGTGTTTATTGATGATATCTTGATATACTCCCGTAGCCGAGAGGAGCATGAGCAGCATCTTCGAGTTGTTCTTCACACCCTGAGGGATAGGCAGTTGTACGCCAAGTTTTCTAAATGTGAGTTTCGGTTGGGTTATGTGGCATTCTTGGGCCACGTTGTGTCGGCAGAGGGTATTCAGGTAGATCCCAAGAAGGTTTCAGCAGTTAGAGATTGGCCTAGGCCCACTTCAGCCACATAGATTCGGAGCTTCTTGGGCTTAGCAGGTTAGTATCGTCGATTTGTGGAGGGCTTTTCATCTATAGCAGCCCCGATGACCCGGTTGACCATGAAAAGTGCTCAGTTCAGGTGGTCGGATGAGTGCGAGCGAGCTTTCAGAAGCACAAGACAGCCTTGACTACGGCACCAGTGTTAGTTTTGCCCACAGGTTCAGGACCGTATACCGTGTATTGTGATGCTTCACGGGTTGGGCTTGGTGCGGTATTGATGCAGGATGGGAAGGTCATAGCCTATGCTTCTCGTCAGTTGAAGATCCATGAGAAGAATTATCCAGTTCATGACTTGGAGTTAGCGGCGATTGTCCATGCCTTGAAGATCTGGAGGCACTATTTGTATGGGGTGCCCTGTGAGGTATTCACTGATCACAAGAGTTTGCAGTACCTGTTCAAGCAAAAGGAGTTGAACATGAGGCAGAGGAGGTGGTTAGAGTTGTTGAAGGATTATGATATTACTATTCTTTATCATCCGGGGAAGGCCAATGTGGTGGCCGATGCTTTGAGCCGGAAGTCAGTCAGCATGGGTAGTCTTGCCTATTTATCAGTTAGAGAGCGACCTCTTGCTTGGGATGTTCAGGCTTTAGCCAACCGTTTTGTGAGATTGGAGGTTTCTGAGTCTGGTAGTGTGTTGGCCCATACCGTAGCTCGTTCTTCATTATATGACCGTATTCCGGCCAGGACGTACGATGATCTTCATCTATGTGTTCTTAGAGATACAGTCTGACACGGAGGTGCCAAGCAGGTTACGGTTGATGGTTAGGGGGTTTTGAGGATGCAGGGTCGCATTTGTGTACCCGACGTGGATGGTATTCGTGAGTTGATACTTCAGGAGGCCCATAGTTCCCGGTATTCTATTCATCTAAGCGCCGCAAAGATGTACCAGTACTTGCAGCAGCATTATTAGTGGCGTAGAATGAAGAAGGATATTGTAGCTCATGTAGCTCGGTGCTTGAACTATCAGCAGGTTAAGTACGAGCACCAGAGACCCGGTGGTTTGATGCAGCAGATTCAGCTTCCTGAGTGAAAGTGGGAGCGTATCACCATGGACTTTGTAGTTGGTCTCCCACGGACTCAGAGGATGTTTGATGCGGTTTGGGTTGTTGTGGATAGGCTGACCAAGTCAGCGCACTTCATTCCGGTATCAGTTTCACATTCAGCGGAGAAGTAGGCAAAGATATACATGAGAGATATTGTTAGATTGCATGGTGTGCCCATATCCATTATATCAGACCGAGGTACTCAGTTTACCTCTCATTTATGGAGAGTATTTCAGCGAGAGTTGGGCACACAGATTGATTTGAGCACAATATTTCATCCTCAAACGGACAGACAGTCCGAGCATACTATATAGATTTTGGAGGATATGTTGCGCGCATGTGTCATTGATTTTGGTGGTTCGTGGGACCAGTTCTTTCCTTTAGCTGAGTTTGCCTACAACAATAGCTATCAGTCGAGCATTCAGATGGCTCCGTATGAGGCGTTGTATGGTAGACGATGTCGGTCCCCAGTCGGATGGTTTGAGCCGGGAGAGGCTAGATTGTTGGGTTCTGAGTTAGTCCGGGATTCCTTGGACAAGGTGAAGATTATTCAGGATAGACTTCGTACAGCTCAGTCCAGGCAAAAGAGTTATGCGAATCGTAGAGTTCGAGATTTGGCTTACATGATAGGAGATCGGGTGTTTCTTAGAGTGTCGCCTATGAAAGGCGTGATGAGGTTCGGGGAGAAGGGCAAGTTGAGCCCTAGGTACATTGGTCCATTTGAGATTTTGGACAAGGTAGGAGAGGTGGCCTACAGACTTACCTTGCCACCGCATTTATTAGCCGTGCATCCAGTGTTTCATGTATCTATGCTCTGGAGGTATATTGCGGACCCAACCTATGTTCTTGACTTCAGCGGTGTCCAGTTGGACCAGGATTTGTCTTATGAGGAGGAGCCAATAGCCATATTAGACAGGCAGGTTCGTCAGTTGAGATCGAAGAGTTATCCTTCAGTTCATGTTCAGTGGAGAGGTCAGCTTGCTGAGGCAGCTACTTGGGAGTCCGAGTCTGATATGCGGAGCCGTTATCCCCATCTTTTCTCAGACTCACGTACTTTTCCATGTCCGTTCGAGGACGAACGTTTGTTTTAGAAGTGGAGATCGTGATGACCCAAAAGGTCATCCTGTATAAATATAGCGAAATCTGTGTTTCGAGGCCCCTAAAGCCTCCGTTAATCTCACCTCGATATGTGTGCGCATTCGGGGTAGGTAGCCGGGAAGCTTTTATGTGAAAACTTGATGAAAAATGAAATTTCTAATAATTAATTGATTAAAGTTGACTTTGGTCAACATTTTTGGTAAACGGACCCAGACCCGTGATTTGACGGGCCCGGAGGGTCCGTAAGAAAATATGGGACTTGGGCGTATGCCCGGAATCGAATTCCGAGGTCCCAAGCCCGAGAAATGAATTTTTAAAGAAAATGGTTTTCTGAAAAATATAAAAGTTTTTGAAAATGAATATTTATGTGAAAACTTTGTTACCGGGATCGTATTATGGTTCCGGAGCCCGGAAAAGGTTTAATATATGTTGTGTGAGCTATCTGTGAAATATGGTGTAAAATGGACTTGAAATGACGTGTTTCAGATCAAAATTGGAATAATTAAAACTTATGAAGTTTTAAGAAAAATCTATGAGTTTTGAGGTTTAATTCCTTGATTTTGATGATATTTTGGTGATTTAAATGCTTGAATAAGTCCGTAGGATGATTTGGAAGTCGTGTGTGTTTTTGGTTTTGAGACCCGAGGGCTCGAGTGAGTTTCGGGTAGCTAACGGGGTGTAAAACGACTTAGAATTTCTGGTGTAGAAGTCTATATCTGGTGTCTGGTGTTGTTCAATGCGATCGCATAGGGTATCTGAGAGGGGAGGGTTCTGTGGTTCTATGCGATCACATAGTTGCTTCCGCGATCGCATAGAGTATAGGTGGTCTGGGGTGGGGGCTGGGTAGCATCTCTCTGCGATCGCACCATACCCTCCGTGATCGCAGACGTATGGGTCAGGCCCTTCCGCGATCGCACCCTTTGTTCCGCGGTCGCATAGTAGGGAAAAACTTCAAGCTCTGCGATCGCATCCCCTCTTCCGCGATCGCAGAGAACAAATTCGTTCATTGATTTTTAATAACCCCCAAACAGAATTGTTACGGGACTCACTCCCAATTTTCACTACCCTCCTTCTTCCCCACACCCCATAGGCGATCTTTGAAGGGTTCTTCCTCCATAGCTCCATAGGTAAGTGTTCTTAACATCATTTTCTCTTACTTTCATCAACTAATCATTAGAATCTAAGCCTAAAATCTTAAAATCAAAGTAGAAATTAGGGGTTTCGGGTAGAGTTAGGGCTTATGGGATTTTGGGTAATTCAACCTCAATTTGGGGTCGGATTTCAAAACAAATCATATATTTGAACTCGTGGGGGTATGGGTAATCGGGTTTAGGTCTGAGCTTCGTGTTTGGACCAAGCGGGCCCGGGGTCAAATTTTGGTATTTTTGGAAGAATGCTAGGAATTGTATATTTAGGCTATGGGATTGTATTAATGAGTCATTATTGATGTTAATAAGTTAATTATGTCTAGATATTGTCGTTTCTGAGTTGAATTCAAAAGGAAAGGCGGTATTAGAAGCTTGAATTGCTATTTGGACCCGAGGTAAGTGTCTTGCCTAACTTTGGTGAGGGAATAGGTATTGTGTGCTATGTGCTATGTGTTTATCATGTTCAATGCATAGGTGAGGTGACGAGTACCTATGCATTGTGTGTCAAGCATGCCCGTAAGTCTATTTTGATGAAATTCTTGTTATTACTTCCATATTCAGTGAAATTGTTTCTACTTGGAAGTTGATTGTTTGTTGAAAATCCTTGTGGATAAACTTGGGATATGATGGTTCGATTGAGGACCCAATTGGTTAAGAGATATAATTGAAAGGATTGGTTATAGTTGAGACCCTTGCCGGGCAATTGTTATGATATTGACTGATATTTCCCCTTGCTGGGTGATTATGATGTGTATTGCCACTATGCTACGTTCCTTGCCATTTGATAGTTGTCCTTGTTTTGGTGAGGAAGAGTGTAAAGCACGAAGGTTGATGTCGTGCCATGATTTATATTATCTTATATCATACATCTCATTGTGAGGAAGAGAGTAAAAGCACGAAGGGTGTTGTCGTGCCATTACATACATTGCTCGCATTTATATTTGTTACGTTAGCATTCTTGTTAATTTGCTCTCTTGCTTTCTCCTATGCGTTAATTAATTGTTCTTATCTCTCACTTGTTACCCCCATTAACTGCTCCCGTATCCCATGCTTATCTGGTTATTCCTGCGTTTGTCTGTGCTATATCGTGTAGAACTGTACAGGTAGTTTATCGTTGTCAAGTCTAGCCTCGTCACTACTTCGGCCGAGGTTAGGCTCGGCACTTACTCAGTAAATGGGGTCGGTTGTACTGATGCTACACCTGCACTTCTTTATGTTGTGCAGATAGCGCAGCCAGACCCAGTGGACACCGTTAGAGGGAGTATCCTTCAGTCCACCCCGGAGATTTCGAGGTAGACCCGGAGACGTTCGTGGGCATTGGCGTCTCCTCTATCCCTATTTTTTCCTATCCTGTCTTGTTTATCCCCTAGTTCTGAGACAGTTCATGTATTGTTATCTTCAGACTTCGTATTTAGCACTCTTATAGACAGTTCGTGAGTTAGTGATTCCAGGTTATGGGATTGTTGCAACGGATTGTATTTTGTTATTATCACTTAGTCTTGAAATCTATCTACTTTTGTTGTTAAAAATTATAAATTGTTTCTAGTTATTTCTGTTACTTCCGTGTTATGATGATAGTGTAATTTTACACGTTGGCTTGTCTAGCGGGTTCAACGTTAGACGCAGTCACGGTCTGAAGGTGGGATTTCGGGTCGTGACACTAACAATAATTTATTTATAAAAATTTCTTTTAGTTTTGGTTAGGTTTATTTTGCAATTCATCTTTCTTTTTCTTTTTCTTTTTCTGGATTTGCATTTCACCTTTTTTCCTTTTGTCTTTTTGTATTTTTTATTTGGGGGGGGGGGGGGGGA
>ML247164.1:0-10377 GCA_005239495.1 Nicotiana undulata | reverse complement strand
TTTTTTTTTTTGTGGGGGGGGGGGGGGGAATATAATTGTACAGTTTTTTAACAAATTTTACGTAATCGTAGCAATAGTTTTTAATTAACATTAGTGGCACCTATTTAGTGAAGGAATCCAATTGTACATGATTTCTATTTATTGAATGAATTCGATTGCACATAAATCACGTCTAGATTATATTTATATACATTGTATTTCTCGAAAAGGATAATATACCAAATATGTATAATGTTATACCATAATATCATGCTTTATGTCACGACCTCAAAATTATCCCGGTCGTGATGGCACTTATCGCGATACTAGGCCAGCCAATTCAATACTTAAACGTAAGGTAACCCTTTCATTTAATTCAATACTACCCGATATTTTCATACAGTTTTCATTTTAGCATTTCAACAAATAAAGATAGATAAACATTTCAACTCTGTCCCAAAAATTCAGAATCATCAGTCATGAGCATCTAAAGAAAAATACAAGTCTGATGCAGTATCTCTAATACAAGATAAGTCTGGAATTGTAAATACTAAAGAAGTGAGAAGGAGAAGGCAGGGCTACGGACGTGTGCAGCTACCTCGCAAATCTCTATGAATCCCTAGGACAGGTAAACAACTCACTCCGCCCACTCGGCGCGAGGCCCAAAAAAACCCTAAGGGTCCAAACAACTTGGCACGAGGCCCAAATACGGTATTCAGCCCAAAACATAGGAAATATCTCTAAAACATAATATATCATATGATTTCTTAGTCAAATACACAACTTAATAGTTGCTACGGGACGGACCAAGTCACAGTCCCCAACGGTGTACGCCACACACTTGTCATCTAGCATGTGTGCAACTCCAAAATAATGATACAATGTGAAGTCTAGGATTTCACACCCTCAGGACGAGATTTACAATCATTATTTACCTCAAGTCGGATGAAAGTCTACTCTGTGATGCCTTTGCCACTCGACTCGGCCTCAAATCGCCCCGAATCTATTCAAATCATATTCATATCATCAAAATATGCTAAAGGAACAAAGTCCACTCGAAAATAACCAAATTACATCAAAAATTCCGAAATTGGCCAAACCCGACCCCCGGGCCCCACGTCTCGAAATCCGATAAAAATTACAAAACTAGAATCCTTACACTCTCACGAGTCCATACATACCAAATATATCAAAAATCCGACAACAAACGACCCCTCAAATCCTTAAATCAAAGTCTCCAATTTCAAGCCCTAATCCCCCAAATTTAACGATTAAATTCTACTAATTTCATGCTTAATCAGTCAAATACCACCATAGAATCGAGTTTTAGGTCCAAGAAACTTACCTCCACGAAAATCCCTTGAAATCCTTCTTCAATTTGCTCCCAAAAGCTTCAACCCGTATGCACATATGATGAACAATGCCTAAAATTCGCGAAGGCAAGTATTTATACTTTCTGCCCAGGGGTTCCGCATATGCGGTCCCCGCACCTGCGACCAAAGGTCCACATCTGTTGACTTCACTTAACTCCCCCTTTTTTCCACACCTGCGAGCTCGCAGATGCGACATACCTTCCGCATCTGCGATGCATCCTCAGCCAGCCATTTTCCGCACCTGCGACGCCAAGCCATATCTGCGGTGACCGCACCTGCGATCACCCTTCCGCAGGTGCGGAACACCAGAACAGCAATACACCAGCAGCATTTTCTAACTTTCAAACTCACCGATGGCCACCCTAAATCATCCCGAGCCCCTCGAAGCCTCAACCAAAAATACCAACACCTCCTATAACCTCATTCAAACTTAGTCGAGCCTTCGAACCACCCAAAACAATATTAAAACACCGAATTAACTCAAAATTCAAGCCTAAGAATTTTTAAACTTCCGAAATTCTCCAATGATGCTGAAATCTATCAAATCACCTCCGAATTACCTGAAATTTTGCACACACGTCACAAATAATACCACAAACCTACTCCAACTTCCGAAATTCCATTCCGACTCCGATATCAAAATTTCCATTGCCGACCAAAATCGCCGAATTTTCAACTTTCGCCAATTCAAGCCTAATTCTACCACGGGCCTCCAAATTACATTCCGAATACACTTCTAAGTCCAAAATCACCTAACGAAGCTATTCGAACCATAAAACCCCAATTCCAAGATCATTTGCCTATAAGTTAACTTCCGGTTGACTTTCCCAACAGATTAACCAACTCAAGAGACTAAGTGTCTCATTTCTTTCCACAACCACTCCGAACCCGAGCCAATCAACCTAACACAACATAAAAAAGTTGTACCACACAGAGTGAAGCAGAAATGGGAGAAACGGGACTAAACTCTCGGAACGACCGGTCGTGTCATTACAATTTATTATCCGATTTTGTGGGGCAATAGTGCTTAAATGCTAGTTCTATTAAATGTAATTTTTCATTTTAACTGCTACATATCTAAAAAAATTCTTAATCTATGATTTAATTTCATTTTGAACTTCACGTTTACATTTGAAATTGCTATAAAGTAAATAACTTTGTTACTTTTGAAACAAACCAAATGTTATATTGTTTATATAAATATATTTTAGAATTTGACCTACCAGATAAAATCTATACATTCGAAAAGCTGAAGCAATGTTTTGGACCAAAAAATAGCATAAAGAAATTAGGGTTATTATAAATTTAATAATTGATGACTCTCCACTAATACAAAAAAATGCACAACATATGTGAAATATTACATAATATGCATTGATATTACACATGAAGATTTATTTGGAAAAATTTGGTTATATAATATTTATGAGAGATATCTTAAAAAATAGGAAGAGAAAGTTGGGTCAAATTGGGCGGGTTGGGTTATGACCCATAGTTTAGCAGGGTATTTGCATCTATACTCGTTTTTTGTGTCACGTTTTAACTTGTGCCCGCTTTGCAAAAAAAATTGCAAGTGTACCCGCTTTTTGGCATAACTTTAGCATACGGGGCTGAAGTAGCAAAGGCAATCACGCAAAACTTCAGCATTCTAGTAGACGGGCTTGAAGTAGCAAGTGTGCTGAACCAAGTGTGCTGAAGTTTTTGTTTTGTAACTGGCGAACTTCAGCTCTAAAGCTGAAGTTTTTTTTTTGTAACTGGCGAACTTTAGCTCTAGAGCTGAAGTTTTAGTTTTTGTAACTGGCGAACTTCAGCTCTAGAGCTTAAGTTTTGTTTTTGTAAGTGGCGAACTTCAGCTCTAGAGCTGAAGTTTTTGTTTTTTAACTGGCGAACTTCAGCTCTAGAGCTGAAGTTTTTGTTTTGTAACTGGCGAACTTTTGTTTTTGTAATTGGCGAGAGCTAAAGTTTTTGTTTTTGTAACTGGCGAACTTCAGCTCTAGAGCTGAAGTTTTTATTTTTGTAACTGGCGAACTTCAGCTCTAGAGCTGAAGTTTTTCTTTTGTAACTGGCGAACTTCAACTTTGCTATACCACTATTTACCCCCACCCCCCAAAACCAAAAAAGGAAAAAATCATCGAGCATACCGCTTTGTGAATGCCAAGCCGTTGTTAGTGTATTTGTGAATAGTTCAGAAAATTACTATGTGGTATTCTGCCACTTATATCTAAGGCAAGTTAAAATCGAAAACGAAATTTTCATTAAACAGGATTTTGAGAATATAGACATTGAAATTCAGGAAAGTAGCATGTGGTTCCATAAATACTAGTACTACGCAATCCCTCTCTTGGTTCAATCTTTTCATTTTAATACAGCTAATGTTAAACATAATCAAATTGTAAGACTGCAAAAGCAGTACACATATTTATGCCATGAACTGAAGTTCCATAGCAGCACCAACATCAGAAGAAGAAAGAAGAAGAAGAAGAAGAAGAAGAAGAAGAAGAAGAAGAAGAAGAAGAAGAAGAAGAAAACGAAGGAGGAGAAGGAGGAGGAGAAAGGGGGCTGAATTATTTAAAAAGTGGGTACAAGTTAAAAGTTTTTTTAAAAATGAGTATAGGTTAAATGGGGGCGACCAAATAAAGCGCCCCGTGCAATTTTTACTAGTTTAGCCCATCTTAACCCAAATAAATTTTGAGTTGGGTTGAGCAATGGCTCATTTGTCACCCCTGCACAACACTACTCCACAGAAGAAATAATAGGAAATAAGATATTTTATCCATAATATAGCAGAAAACCAAAAATACATCATAGAAATCACAAATCAAAATACATCTACCACCATAATTGCATACGATCAAAGATCACGACTAGTTTAATTAGTAACAAAACTAGCACATTAATCTTTGAACAATCATAGTGCTTATTCAAGAGTTTCTTAAATTAAGTTGATATATATAACATATAGTAACATTCTTAGCATGGCCTAGTACAGAAACAACGGCGGCGGAATCCACGACAGTCGCCACCGGGAAATCCTTCGGACTCACAAACGGCGGCACAGTTCTTCTCCCTAACACATGGTCCCCTAAAACGCTGGCTCTGAGACTCGCAATGTCTTGCCTCTGCAATTGTCATCGGTCCCATCTCTGTACGTAAATACACTTTAACATTAGTAATTAACTCCATACATGCACGTTTGATAAAACGTAGATTCCAATTTTACCCTAAATTTCAAAGGATACTTTTGGTATGTCATACACACTTTATATTAAAATCTTTGGAATCAAAAAGTTTTTGAACATTTTTAAACTTGGTACTCGATCAGAGAGACATAAATTGAAAAATGTGCCCCTACATTATAAGTACTTTATGGTACGACAATATTGTGAAGGAACCTTTCATTCTTTATTATTAGAAGTCTCAGAGCAATGTGAATAAAGATAATTTTTGGTAGAAAATGTTTTGTTGGTATGGGCTTATCCTAGGCAACTGGTATGATTTGAACCTTCAGCTCAACTGTGGAAGGCAGGAAATAAGCTAACTCTCAATCGCAAAATCATGCTAATTAATTTAACCATAGGATAATGTTTCAAAGAAAAAAAAGTTTGATAAGGAAGAAGAAGACGAACCAGTAGCCATGAAAAGTATTGCTAGAAGCAACACAGTGGCAACGAAGCGCATGGATTTTGCCATTTTCACGGACAGATCTATTTTTTGACAGAGAGAGGCACCTTAGCTCCTATCTTTTGCTGGGAACTTGGGGTTGGTATGTGGTTTTATAAAGGCCTGTCTGGAAGCCAGAAATTTTAGCAATGATATTCAAATTTGAAAGAAGTAAATACTATACATCTTTTAAACCAAATATTTAATTTATATACATAATTAATTTTTCGACAAAGGGTGGTCATCACTCACGCTTATCTTTTGAGAATGACACATTATTACTTCTTGACCGCTATAAACAGATATTTTTGTCATAAAAATAATTATGTTGTGGATGTCCATTTATTAGTTTGGCACTCTATTGAAGTTTATCTACAAGCAACTGATGCAGTTAGATTGCAACCAATTCATGGAATAATTTGCAGCAACTTTTTATTAAACAGGCAGGTTGCAAGCAACTCATGCAGACATTTTACAAGCAGCTCAAGAAAGGCTCATAGCTGCTTCCTGAAAAGCCTTACAGTTGCTTCATTTCTTCTATAAATAGAGGAGTTTTCAATTCATTATGTACATTATTTTGAAGTTGAATAATATATCAATCCCTCTCTATACTTGTCTTCAGTTTATTTACTTTACAGTTTCTATCTGCAATATGTTACAAGTATGGGACTCTGCCATCTCGAGCAAATACTTTGGAAGTATTAGAGATACGAGCTTTCTTTTTCTAAATAGTGTCAAATCTTTCTAAACTTGATTTTTTAGCCCTGGATATATCGGGCAAAAGTTACATGTCTTGGGTGCTTGATGCTGAAATTCATCTTGATGCGATGGGTCTGGCAGATACCATCAAGGACAAAAATCAGGCATCAAATCAAGATCGTGCCAAAACAATGATTCCTACTTCATCACCTTGATGAGGGCTTGAAAATGAAATATCTTACTGTTAAAGATCCAATCATAATGTAGATTTGAAAGATAGGTATGACCACCTGAAGATGGTCGTTCTTCCACAAGCACGCTATGATTGGACTTATTTAAGGCCACAAGATTTTAAATCTATCAGTGAGCATAATTTTGCTATGTTCAGGATTATTTCCCAACCGAAATTATGTGGTGATAATATTAGTGATCATGATATGTTGGAAAAACCATGCACCACTTTTCATGCCTCGAATATGCTCTTGCAGCAGCAATATCGAGATATGGGATTCAAAAAGTATTCTTAACTTGTCTCACATCTTCTTGTAGCTAAGTAACATAATGGACTATTAATGAAAAACCTTGAAAGCTGACCTACTATTTCTTATCCATTCCCTGAAGTGAATGAGACGAACTTCCACCAAGCTAAGCGTAAAAGAGGTCGTGGCCCCAATAATGGTCATGGCCATGGTCGAGGAAGAAACTCTAATCATGGTAATAATAATGCACTAAAGAACCCTTCTCACCACTAGCAGTGGAAAAGGAATGAACAAAAGCATGAAGCGGTGCAAACAACAATGCAGAAAATGCATGAATAGATGTGAAGGAAAATGACACTTGCCAGGTACATGTCGTACGCCAAAGCACATGATTGAGCTTTATCAAGCCTCCCTGAAGAAGACAGAGAAAAATATTGAAGCAAATTTTATTTTTGAAGATAATTTAGACTTCATGCATTTGAATATAGCTAATTACTTGCACTCCCAGAAGAAGAAACAAGTCATGTGATCGGTGATGAATTTGTGGAAATGTTAATATTTTACTTTTTGTTGTTTGCAGTAGATAGTATAGTTAACTAATTAATGTACAAAAATAAAAGTTATGCTTTGATAATGATGTTTACTATAATACATTTTGTTTATATCATTTTGAAGAATATGGGTAATCTCAAATTATATTTAGATCAAAGATTAATCATGAAGATATTTGTGTAATTGATAGTGGAACAACTCATGCCATTTTCAAAGATCAGAAGTACTTTTTTTATTTGCCTAGGGAAAAAGCAAATGTTTCTACAATTTCTGGTAATATAAGTTTGATAGAAGGCTCCGGAAGAGCCACTATATTTCAGTCTAAGGGAACTCATTATAGACAATGCATTGTTCTCCTCCAAGTCCCGAAGAAACTTGTTGAGTTTTATGGATATCCGCTGAAATGGGTATCATGTTGATATAATAGATGAAATGAATGTGGAATATCTTTGTATTACAAAGAATTTTTCTGGCCAGAAGTGAGTTGTAGAAAAGTTACCAACTTTATCTTCTAGCTTATACTATTATAAGTTTAGTGCAGCTGAAACACACTCTATCGTAAACCAGAAGTTTACTGATTTAAATACTTTTGTGCTTTGTCATGGCCGTTTAGGCCATCCTGGATCAATAATGATGAGACGAATTACTGAAAATTCGAGTGGGCATCCATTAAAGAACCTGAAGATTCTTACAAATGATGAATTTTCTTGTGATGCTTGTTATCAAGGCAAAATGATCACACGACCATCACCAATAAAGGTTGGAATTGAATCTCATGCCCTTTAGAGCGTATACATGGGGATATATATGGACCTATTCACCCACCAAGTGGTTTGTTCAGATATTTTATGGTCCTAATAGATGCATCTTCAAGAAGATCTCATTTGTGCCTACTATCATCTCGCAATGCGTTTGCAAAGCTATTAGCCCAAATAATTCGATTAAGGGCATAATTCTCAGATCCTATAAAGGCTATTCACCTTGATAATGCTGGAGAATTCTCATTTCATGCTTTTGATGATTATTTTTTATCAGTTGGGATAAAAGTTGAACATCATGTAGCTTATGTTCATACTCAAAATGGCCTCGCATATTCATTTATTAAACGCTTGTAATTGATATCAAGACCAATATTTATGAAAATAAAATTGCCAACTACTGTTTGGGGACATGCTATCTTGCATGCGGCATCACTTATCTGTCTCAGACTGATATATTATAATGCATATTCTTTGTCACAATTAATTTTTGATCAACCAAATATTGCCCATCTATAAATTTTTGAATGTGTTGTATATGTGTCAGTGACACCACTACAACGCAATAAGATGGGCCCCCAGAGAAGGTTAGGAATATATGTAAGGTTTGAATCACCCTCTATTATTCGCTATCTAGAACCATTGATAAAATATTTATTTACTACTCGATTTGCAAATTATCGATTTGATGAAACTAACTTCCCACAAATAGGGGGAGAGAAAAAGGAAATAAAAAGAGAAATTGGATGGAAATTCATCATTATCTTATTTTGATCTACGTACCTCTATATGTAATCAGGAGGTCCAGAAGATCATCTAATTACAAAATATAGCAAATGAAATGCAGACGCATTTACTGATTTGAAAAGAATAACTCTCTATTATTCGCTATCTTGAACCATTAACAAGAGATTTATTTACTGCTTGATTTGCAGATTGTCGGTTTGATGAAACTAACTTCCCACAATTAGGGGGGAGAAAAAGGAAATAAAAAGAGAAATTGGGTGGAAATTCATCATTATCTTATTTTGATCTACGTACCTCTATATGTAATTAGGAGGTCCAGAAGATCATCCAATTACAAAATATAGCAAATCAAATGCCAGACGCATTTACCGATTTGAAAAGAATAACTAAATCACATATCCCTGCAGAGAATGTGCCTATCCGAATTGATGTCCCTACAGGACCATCTACTAGCATGATAGCTAGTGAACCTAAAGCACACTTGAAACATGGTAGGTCGTTGGGTTCTAAGGATCGAAATCATCGAAAAAGAAAATCAACAAATGATCAAAACGATACTATGAAGGGATCTCCTGAAGAGACCCAATATCTGGTTAGTTCTGAGATTCCTGAAGAAATTAATGAACCCAAGACTCAAGTGAGCGAGGAACTTTTAATATGTTATCTTGGTGATGTGATTAATTTAAATCGACCTGAAATAGTGGCTCATAATATCTTTGCATATAATGTTGAACTTAACATTATGCAAAATAGTGAGGATTTTGAACCCTGATCTGTCGAAGAATGTCGATAAAGATCTGATTGGCCAAAATGCAAGAGGCAATTCAATCAGAATTGAATGCACTTACTAAAATAGATATCTTTGGATAAGTAGTCCAAACGCTTGCTGGTATAAAATCGGTTTGTCATAAATGGGGTTTTATGCGGAAAAAAGAATGATAAAAACTAAATTGGAAGATACAAAGCTTGCCTTATCGCGCAAGGATTCTCGCAACGGCTTGGAGTCAATTTTGATGAAACATATTCAAATGTTATGGATGAAATAACATTTCAATATCTCATCAGTTTAGAACTACATGAAAGGCTTGAAATAAATCTAATGGATGTAGTTACAGCTTATTTGTACGGTTCACTTGATAATAAAATGTATATGAAAATCCCTGAAGGATTTAAAATACCTTAAGCAAATTTAAAATCTCGAAAAATGTATTCAATCGGATTATAAAGATCTTTGTACGGTTAAAGCAAACTGGGCTTATGTGATATAATCGCCTTAGTGAATATTTACTGAAAGAGGGTTACATAAATGATGTTATTTGTCCATGAATTTTTATTAAGAAAATGACATCAGAATTTGTTATACTTGTTGTTTATGTTGATTACATAAATTGTTGGAACTCCGTAAGAGCTCCAAAAGGCAAATGAATATCTTAAGAAAGAATTTGAGATGAAAGATCTTGGAAAGGAAAAACTATATCTTGGTCTACAAATTAAAATTTAGCAAACGGGATCTTTATCCGTCAATCTGCCTATAAAAAAGGGGTCTTAAAACGCTTTTACATGGACAAAGCGCACCCATTGAATACACCAATAATTGTTCGATCACTTGAAGTGATAAGGACTTGTTCCGACCTCCAGAAAAGGATGAGGAACTCCTTGGTTCTGAAATACCCTATCTCATTGTAATTGTCACGACCTGAAATCCCACCTCCGGGCCATGACTGCGTCTAACATTGAACCCGCTAGACAAGCCAACGTTCGAAGTAAATAAAAACGCATTAACAACAAATACGAATAGGATAACTAAGGCTTCGATGGCCCACCATAGGAAACTTAACAAAATAACCAAAACACAACATAGCAGTTTCGAGATACAACCCGTGTACAAAATCCCAGGACTGGTGACACATACTCACGGACTATCTAGGAGATTACTACAAACAAAAGGTCTGAAATGAATACATAAAACTGTCTTTGAAATACAAAGTAAGACAGAGCTGAAAGTGGAAAGTAGAAGGTGACGTCAAGGCCCACGAACGTTTGCGGGTCTACCTCGATGACTCCCGTATGAACTGATGAGATGCTCCAACCGTCAGTGGCCACCGGGTCCGACTGCGTAGTCTGCACCAC